>JANCMC010024009.1:6803953-6902188 GCA_024363005.1 Charaxes varanes | reverse complement strand
TTTTTTTTTAAACAAAAGCGTTGTCCACCTTTATTTATCTAATGTTACATGTTTTATATAAAAAAATATGATTATAACGTAACTATGAAATAGTGTTTTTGTCTATCAGAACTAAATTATTTTTAATTTTTAGTTAATTTTAGTAACAAGTAGTAAAAGATTGTTTTTTTTTAAATGGCTATATGCTAATTATGTTCACAACGTTAGCAAGGTTCAATTTGGATTCCTCTAAAGGTCATTTTCTTTGCGTAGTAGGTTCTTTTTAATTATACAAGTTATGTTCGCGAGTATAGCACTAAAAACATCAAACTCCCTAGGGGTCCATTGTAGGAGATAATATCTTCAATGAAACAGGGTTCGCCCTGGCACCCTGAGGCGCAATGTTAGCATTATGGACGTGTTTATAGGAGGTCATTATCAATTAGTAGGCGTCCGCTAAGAACGGACAGGACCGGGTTAAGGGGATATAAGGGGCCTCAATAAATTTATTTGAAAATCCTTCCTTTTCCTTTTGGTCTTAAACACTTGTCATCAAGGTTCAAGTCATCAAGGACAAAAATCTACAAGCACTTTATCTGTCTGGCTCTGACATCCACACATAGCTCAAAGTGTTTGTACATTCTAGTTCTTGAAGACTACAAAGTTCTACAAAACTTGGCGCAGCTACACAAAATCCCCAGCTACAGTACATGATCATTGAAATGATCATTCAAATAAAGCTATGTCCGGCATTGCAATAACAAAAAAAGTGCTCTATTGTCTTTGTTTTATCATACGATCGATTATTTATTGGTAAATCAATGACGAGGTCGTTTCCTGTTTGCGAAACGGCAATGAAATCATTGCTCGAAAAACAATTACAGGATCAGAGATTTTATTTGCAAAGTTCGAATAGAACATTCTTCTTCCTAACCTTATCCTGGTCTAGTATCAGGGTCCGCTTAAATTGTAGAGGATGAGTCTGTGGGGCGATTTAAGATGACTGCCGTCAGCTCTCATCCCTGGAACCCCACAACCACTAGTCTCACGACTAATATCACTCAGTGACATTAATCGGGACCCACTGTTTTACGTGTCTTCCGAATCACGGAGGTGGTAGGATATTTACAAACCAGTGATAGAATGGGTCACCCATATGTCACCCGGTCGTGGTAAAAACTGCTTTAACTAGCAATCGAATCAAGTGCTGACCCCCACGCTGATTTTAGCAATGGCCTCCTCACCCTCACATGTTCTGCGAACCCTTGCGTACAAAATTTTAGAAACCCTTTAATTATTGTAATTCATTGCTAATGTTTATTACAAATTAAAAAGGCAATTCTTCCATTTATATTTCAACCTTTAACTAAACAACATCAACAAATAAATCAAGTTTATTAATCGTTTTTACATCTTCAACATAGAAATACAGTACTAAAACTCTTTATAATAAAAATATTTACAACTAAATAAATAAACTACAATTCAGATTTAGATCATCTAAATCAGGCACGGTTCCAGCCTTCATAAGAAGGTGGGCACAGTCACAATTTTAAGCCATTTTTTGGCCAAACGCGTGTAGGCGTATGTGTGCATATAATCGATCGATAGTGCATTCCCACAAAGTATTTGTCTATAAAATATGTACATGATTTTGATGCATTGCTTCTTGTAAGGCATTGGATATAACTTTAGGCTTCCGATCTCAATAGTCCGTGAAATTGTGACGTCACAAGTCTATTACGGTGGTGGGCCTGCCCATCGAGCCCACCACGGTCGAGCCGCGCCTATCCTTAATTCTAGTTTATTTATCTAGATGCACAGACGGACTGAATCATCATATAAACAAACTGTTTTCTTAGCCCTGAATCATATGCATAGTCATTGAATTGAATGGTTAAAATGTCGTTAAGCTTTGCCTAAGTGTCTAGCCAATTATTTTTGTTTTATTTTCTGTCTAGTTCTATCTTGGTCTTGGTACCAGGATTCGCTTAGACTGCAGAGGATGTGGCTAACGTCATCCCCGAAATCGCCACAACCTCACGACTAATATCACTCTTTACCTTACCGACCTTAATCGGGACCCACTATTTTAAGTGGAAGGAATACGGAGAAGGTTAGATATTTTAAGTGTTAGAATGGGTCACACGTCTATCACCGGGCTGCCGTAAGAACTGCTTAACCCAGCGATCGACTCAAACGCCGGTCACTGATTAAACTTTTAAAAGACTAAATGCTACCCGCGACGTAATCTGCGCAGTACGTATTAGGTTTTAACCAAAAAAATTACGTGCAATCTTAACTAATTTGTTATAAGTTAAAATAAAATGTTATTGCCCATAAAACCAGCTACCTACCAATGAAAGTCCTGTCAAAATCTGCCCAGCCGTTTCATAGAAAACGGACAGACAGACAAAGTTTAAAATATTGACATTTTTACTCGTAATGCGATCACGAGGATTATGTAAAAAAAATCATCATTAAAAACAGACATTAATTTATTTCTGTAGATATAAAATAGAAGTCGATTCTTGAATTCGTCAGTTAACCTCGCATCGTTTATAGAAACAATGGGAAAACCCGATACAATGAAATTATAGATTTCACATAGAGGTCATCGACCGCATACAAGTCCTTTGTGTTCAAGTCTGTTATCATGCCTCCGTATTTCAATTATTTGGAAATACTTTACTTGTCTAACTCTGGCTTTATCAAAAGTTAAATTATGTAATTATTATTTAAAAACAATTATTAATTGTAAAGTTTCCCATTACTGAACCTTTGCCTAAAATAACTTTTTAAATCGGTTCAGTAATTTCAGACCCTATTCAATGCAAACGAACAATCAAATCTTTCCTCTAAATAATATTAGTAGTAGAGAGAGTTTATTAGGATCCTTTGTCTAAAAGTTAAATTAAAAAAGATATTTTATTAAATAACGATTTATTTTTACAGGCAATAATAAAAACTACAAGAATATATTTCAAAATCCTGCCTATGGCTTAATAGCCTGCAAATATAACCATAAATTATAGATATTAAACAAGGTGCTTTGTCTTTGTTAGACAGCTATTAACTAGAATTTTGTACTCCTTTTCCAGTAGTTATTTATTGCAAGTAATAATATCAGCAAGCTGTCAAACTCAGAAAGCAGTATGGCAGGCCATTATTAATCTTGGTGCCATTAATGACTTTAAAAAAAATAGTCAATAGAGCGATTTTTATAAATATTGAGAATTAAAAATTGCTACGAGTACCTGTAATTTGGCGAAGGGTGCAGTCGGTACCAGGACCTTCGAAGCCATATTTCTTCTTTCACTGCACAGTACAACACAGAGACAATTCGCGTTTTTTTCTCTACAACCAGTTTTTCAATCCTATCTCGGGGCACGCGCGCGTTTGCAATGGAAAAGATCGGACATTTATGCACGGCAGAATAATCTGCGACCTTGCCCCGCTGCGTACGCGTAATAATTAAAAATAAAATCACACAAATAAACACCGCTGTTGTGTTGAAGGCCCGTCTTGTTTGAGGTAATTGCTGAGGTCCGTTGAACCGACCTTGAACCGGTGACCGGAATTGACTCAGGAAAGCACTTGTTTCTCTATTTTTTCTGTCTTTACCACATTTTTGGATGGTTTTTAGAAGTTTTGCGGAGTTTTTGTTGCTTTGAAGTCTTCTGCCGGGTAAAGCAGGTGCATGGGGACGTGAGGTATAGCGGGCGGGGGGTAAGGTATCGATCGCGGCGCGGCGCACCGACTCGCTTTATTGCTGACTCACGGGATTTCGTCCAACCAACTGGCGCACAGCCAAGACCGTACCATATCTTGTCATCAAGGGATTAATACCTTAATTATGACAGTCAACGTGATGCTTTAACGGTATATTAAGAGAAAATATGAGCCATCACGAAAGGCTTGACAGACGTGAAATTATTTTTTTAAACAATAGCTCGCGAAGGAAAATACTGAAGTAATAACGTTCCCTGCAGTATACAATACTGTATACTCTCTAGGTATACAAGTTCTATGCGACGAGAGTGATGGGGGACTGCCGAGCCGAGTGGGTAGAGTCACAGAGAAACTTGCGCGTGGCGATGCATCACCACAATGGTATAATTGTTACTCTCACCCGCAATATTAAATGTATCACGTAAAAAAGATTATTAATGGGTTACGGTTGATACGGAATTGGGGCTAAATCTGCAATTGGGATATTTTTTTTTTACACTCTTTATGAGTAAAAAAACATCATAGGAAACAATATTATGATAGCGCACGACCTTTTAAAACCTAGTGAAAATCAACCCAGTTACGATTAGGTTCCGTATCTGAGTCGAGTTTTTTAGCTGTTCAAAACAAATTGAACTCACGTGTAAAGGTTACTGATAAACAATTCGCATTTCGCAATCACGACTCCATAAACAAATTAATAATAAAATGCTGAACAAATCTTCTTCCCTTCTAGGCATCTATATAAATGAAAATTAGTTTCCAAAATGTATGTAAGCGCGTAACTTCCGAACGACTGCACCAAATCGGATAATTATTTTTTGTCACGTTCATTGTTGTAAGAACAAGGTTTGTATATATTAAAACGTCTGGATATCTGTTTGTTACGGGTAATATTCGAAAATATTGGGAACGGGAAGAAGACAATATTATGTAGTATACATTCATTACTGTGTAACGTTTTATGTGGGGTTACTTACGTAACGTTCCGGCAGGACGTCTGCCGAGTTCGCTAGTCATATATAGATACTAAATACAATTTACATAATATGATATACACACGATGAGATTCTTTGTAGACTAAGACGTATGTACGCAGGCTTACTTGTTTAATTTCTGGTGGCTCTTGTGGTCCCGAATCTTTTCGATACCAGTCGACTCTCTCCCTAGAGTTTTGCCAATCTCCAGCTACATTCGAAAATTGCTCTTGAAGTTCCAAATCTTTCTGATACCAGTCGAATCTCTCCCTAGAGATCCGCCAATCTCCAGCTTTGTTCGAAAATAATGGCGGGGCTAGAATTTTTATGTAGTCCGTCATTGCATTTCTTTTTCCTTTGCAAATACCTGTTAAAGATTTACAAACATTGTTATGTGATAACAATATCTTAATTTAAGTATTTATATTATCATTTTTTTGACCTAAGGCGCAAAATGGTTTATGTCAGTGTCAAGTATTTTGGAGAAAACACGAAGGAGAGCGTTTTAAGAACTATCAAAATTATATCAATACAAAATCAGAAGCAAGTTTTTAATTCAGATAAAACTATTCTTACTTCTTATATATTGCTCGCAAAAAGCGGATTTTTGTAAGGGCTCGCGTAGTTTTTCATATATTATTTTTTTTTACAAATAACTCGTTAACACATTTAAATATAAGTTTAATTACTATAGACTAGGTGCCCCTGCACAACCAGACTTACAGTATTTTATAAAGGCTGAAAGTTTGTTAGCGCAAGCACCTAATACAGGTAAGAAGCCTCAAACACAGGCCCACTATGAAGTTTGTGTGATCGTGGCTTTGGTAGGTACACGGCACTAGAGGTGAGAAAAATGTAACTGGACCCCTGACCGCTGGTGGCTTGAGGTCTTACCCCACTGCCGGCGGACATGTGTATTTTATATATTTTTAAATATTTGTATTTTTATATTAATATTTAAAAATGTATTTAGAATAAGTGTATTAAATAAATGATAGAATATGTTAAATTTAAAATATTTCTTTTCGTCAGGTACGTTATATCATACCACACTCAAGAAAAATTGAAATCAGCGGAAAGACCCATTAATATGTCAATAAAAGATGAGAGTAACGAATTTTTAGCCGGCCACGTTATAGATGGTACAGTATTGCTTTAAGGAATTTACATTTGGTAGAGATGCCATGTTGCATGCCATGCCATGCTTGTAGCCGAATTGGGCCGGCGCGTCCGTGTACCAGTACCTCTTTTTCACATGAGATCGGCGTGAAGTGGCGGCAATGCTGTCACGTCTAGTGATGGTGTTGTGTATAACAGGCGTTTATTACCCTGTTATACACAAATATTTTTGTTAGAAATGTACAAATACATACATATAGATCATACACCCAGACTCGAGGCGGGAATCGAACCCCGGAGCGGAAGGCAGGGTCAATACCCACTGCGCCAACGGGCCAGTCAAATGTGACATGAAGGTTTTTATATGCACAGGAGCGATCCTTCGCAGCCTTGACTTATTACGAGGAATTATTTATTCTTTAAACACGTAAGCATTTCCCTTCGATATTTTTTATAGTCCTTGATAAGTGTTAAGAGGCATTTCATTTCGTTTTGTTTATTTTATGTTACAATGAACAGGCAGCAGGCACCTATGTTTCTACCGACGCCCATGGACATCTACACGACCAGAAGGCTAGCAGATGCGTAGCCGGCCTTTAATGACGAGTTTAGGCCACCGGGAAGTCTCACAAACGAAGCACTGTTGAATGAGCCACTGTTTAAGTTTCCGCTTAAAAAGTGACTCCTTCAATTCGTCCGTTATTATATTCGAGATTTTATTATAGACCTTAACCGATCGAAAGTGGGGACCGCAGGTAGAAATATTTAGTTTATAGTGTAGCAGCAAAAGTCTATTTGGGTAACGGAGTGCTTTGCCGTGTGTAGATTGTGTTTCTCTTGCAGTTTTGAATAGTTGGGGATGCTTTCTAACAAACAGGGCGGTCTCCATGATATATATAGAAGACAAGGTAAGTTTTTTTTATTTATAAAATGAGGTCTGCAGCTTTCCCGCGGGTTAATATTAGTAAGCATTCGTATGCATTTTTTCTGGAGTTTAAATATGTGGTCTGCGTTTGCGCTTTGGCCGAGAGTATTACTCCAAAGCGTAACCATGAGTAGGCGTAGTACGCGATTTTGAAGTTTTAATATTGTATAAATTTTTACTTGCTATATTTTAATTACTTTAATACGCTTATTAAAGAAATGTATTGAATTGTTCCTTACTTTGCATGCCTTATCATGGCGAAACATATGAAACTTTTCTATATGTCATCCTATGTACCTTGTTTCGTGCAAATAAAGAATTATCTTATCATTACATCTGATCCTATCGAAAAAGGCGTTCTCAGCGGATGTCTACTAACTATAAAGAACCTCCTTGTCAAATTTCATCTTTTGTACGTGCTGCGGTTTTCGAGATTTAGTGATAGGTGTCCTTCCGCTATTATATATAGATTAGGTGATTTGCTCACGCGTTTACCCCTCGTCTCCTACTCTTATACTCCTTTAACTTACAGTTAAACAATCACATTGATATCGTATAAGTAATTTTTCAGGAATCACAGGCAGGGGCCGTTATTTAATTTGTAAAAAATGTCAAATCCATGCTTTGCAGGGCGTGGAATTCAGATAGAACCTGGGATTTACCCACATAGATATTGACACCTAAACACCTTTTTACAGATTTCAAAATACACTCAAAAATGTTATTACTCCATAATTTCTGTATTAGAATAGATTCAAAATAGAAAGTAAATAATGAAATGATAAATAATTCATCCTTTCCGCATCGCTTAGACTGAGTACGCCATATTTTAAATCGGAAACGCTGTCCCTTCCGCAAATTCGACATAAAATACAGTCGTCGTAATCCTACATATTCGTAAAATATGTGGAAAAAGGTCACTTGCAAGTTTGCCTCTTTTTTGGTAAACATCTAGGTAGAATTTCAAATCTGGTCATTAGGAAATGTATTATTTGTTATTGCGTTTTGCGTTCTAGGCAGGGTCATTCGGTTTTCGTCGTGTCTTAAAACCAAGTAGACTCTTACGTGAATCAATAATTTTTCACGTGCTTGTGATCGTTGAATCAATGTTGGTGATAAAGTTTACAGCTTAAAAGCTGAGTTTTACAAAGGTTCCTCACGCTCTGAACTGAGAAAAGCCCACACCAAACTCAGTCATTTTTTTGTATTATATTTGAAAATAACTTAGATTCGGCCAGGGCAGTCTATTCCCAAGGATTTTCACGATTCAAACAATTCTTTTAGGATTTTTGAATGAGTTTTTGTTTAACGTGGACTAATACGGGCTGATGACAATATTGTTTTTCTAAAAGATTAAATTCATTTAGAGAAATCTCCCGAATAACATAGAGGTGTGTCGGTTTAACATGGAGCCCGAATGTTTGGGGATACTTACTCCGTAAAGGCTCTTTGACACCTATTCGGGAGAATTTGAATCACGTGTATAAAGGTATATTTCCGGCCACCCGATTATCTTGAGCTAACAACGCACATTGTTCCCGACGATGCACCATATTATGGCCCGTAAACTCTAATTTAAACTATTATACTGCGTTATAAAATATACAAACACATCTGCTTTCTATCCTTACATACACAGATACAGATATTATACAATATTCAGCGTTGATACGCGTATACGCATAACATCAAAGCCCACAAACATACAAGTTTAAACATGTTCTAACATGTTTTCCGCTAGTAAAATTATAGGACTTTAGTAAAAACTTGCAATAACCCGTTCTTAGGAAATATCTAATAACTATAAACTACCTTTGTGCTAAATTTCATCTTTGTACGTCCCGCGGGTTTCGAGATTTCGTGATAGGTGACACTTCACTTTTATATACAAATATCTATCTAGATAGACTATCTGTATCCCTTGACTTCGCCCGGGTGGGCCGTAGACGACGAGAGTTCTTTGAAGGCACTTTCAATAAGAAACAAGCCGTCTATTTGCGAAGCGGGGCTTTATTACGGTTCGTGGTAGGGTTGCCGCAGCTTACATCATTACTTAGAGCGAATATGAGTTTGTTGCTGTTATGTCCTAAATGTTTAAACACTAATAACGATGCTCATAGGCAAACGCTTATGCGTTGTCAGAAAATAAAACGACAACAATGCGTCAGAATGTACATTAATGAGAGTGAAGTCGTGAGAGTGATAGTATCTTATAATTATGGGATAATCAATAACACTTATTTTATATTATTACAAGCGGCAAATGGGCAGCCAGTTCACCTAAGTTAATACAGACATGGACAGCTGCACCATCAGAAGTCTCGCAGATGCGTAACCGGTCTTTAAAGATGCGTTTAGGTCACCAGGAACTCTCACAAACCGAATGAAACGGGGGGTCAGCCCACAACAGAGTATGGAAAAGTATGAAATACGTTTAGATCGGTCTACCCAGATTAGCCTCAGGACGTTGATTTCTCTGGATTTGGCTACATTTTTTTGAATTTCTAGGAGGGCAGCTGATCCTCCTTGCTCCCCCTACCAACATGACACTAAAACGGTTTTTGGAATCGAAATCCTTATAATATTATATCCAATATCTTACTCACAAAAAAAAACAATTTATACGAATGCATTATATCGATCAAAAACAATTTCATACGCCGGCTCGTATTTGGCCAAAAGGCTGTACATTGACCACTTTTCTTGCTACACCCGGGCCTGATATCTTAAGCTAGCCTTATTTACGAAGAGAAATTCAAGAATTTGTATTTCTTTCTAGACTGTGCATTACGAAGCCGATCAAGACGGCTACAAACCTCGTATATCCTACGAGGATACCGTGCAGGTGTCCATGGCCGTCGGCAGGCACTTATCTGCCTGCTGCCGTGCTCGTTTGCCCCTTGTAATATAAAAAAAGTGATCCTATAAGGGTTTCTTTTTTAGTTTAAAATTACAGAACCTTAAAAAATGTAAAAGTCAGACAAAATTTCAGTTAATTTAATGGACTAAAGATTGACTATTATTTATTTGTACTAATGAATAATTTATGACAATAAGGTCTACAAGAAACAGCAGGTCCTTAAAGATCAGAAATACTCAAATACTTCATACTGACCAACAGTATCAGGTTTGGTGGCTTGCAAGTGGAAGTAGCCGAACTCCTCCATACAGAAGGCGAAGAATGTTGACAACGGATACAGGCGGTCAGCCAGGTGAGCCTCCACCACCAGCGACGGAACGAACGCACCGATGATGGTTTTCAGAGTTGTCATACCCGTCTGAAAATATGATGGTAGTAAATGTTTAAACTATGATTAGCGTTGATTCACAGGAGTGAATACACTTGGGATTTGAGCGGAACAAAGTGGGCCCAAAACACACAGCGGAACAAAGTGTTGATAGTTTTTAAATTGTACCCTGATATTATAGTCTGGCACCTAACCTCTGCGTCTCGTGGGACGAATATTTTTTGCTAAATACCTAGCGGATCCCGCAGACATTATCTTGCTATCACCATAGCGGATTTAGCAAAGTTTTTATCCATATTAGTTAAAATTGGGAGGATGAACTTTGTTGTTATGTTATATATATTGTCCTACTTCATGTCTTTCTTTCAGAATTTACCGCATAATGACCTTCATATCTTCTTAAAATAAAAGAATAAATAAATAGTGACAGTGGCTTAATAATAATTATGGAATAATAATTAAAAACGGCACGTCAGTTAAAAAGGTAAACGATATAGGTATTTCTAACAGAACGTCAAAAGTTGTTGCCCCTTTTTGATTAAAATAATTTTCCTGATGAGTTTTTACCATGTTTTATTAACATGGAAAATTTCAAGTCTCCAAAATTTCATCTAAGTTCGGAAACCCGAGAGGGGGTGAGGGCACCTTACAATACACTTTGAAGGTCAAGTACTCGAAAGTGGTACCCATAATAAAAAGGCTGTGTTAGGAACCCCCCTTTATTTTAAAAGAGCTATCTAACGATACTCCACACGATAGGCTTGAATGAAAAAAAAACAGCTCCAATTCACATGTATGGGAGCTACTCGGAAAATGAAAAATTATCATTATTTTAGGATGCCGAAAAGAAAATCTATAGACAATACATAACTGTACCAAACTTCATCCATTTATGTTCACAATTGTTGAAGTTTGGAAGGACGGACAGAGCGAAAGTATATTGGCTCCTCTTTGGACTACGGAACACAGAAAAAACTAACGTTATCTCACATTATATTGACATATAGGATATAACACTAATTACGTCATATAGACGTATACATTCGTTTAAGTTTTAATTGTTCATTATTTATACTAATGGTGCGAATTTCGCACAAGAATAAGGCAGTTTAATGTTCAATTCTTGATTGCTATTTTACTCTGTGGTATTTAGCATCTCTTTGTACACACAGAGATTAAGCGATTCACACCTACTTTTATTGTATCAAAATGAAAATTTCTTCATACAAATTAGCTTTTTAAAAGCACCTATAGTCAATATTTTAAGACTTAAATATACTAGAGATCTCCGGCTGGTCGAAATTCAGCAAAAAAATTTTTTTCATTTGCGCACGTTTGCGCGTCATGACTAACTACCCTTTGATACAATCCTATACCAGAGCCAGACGTAGCTCAAAGTGTTTGTACATGTTGTCCTTGAAGTCCACAAAGTTTTGTGGAACTTTTTGTGAAACTTGTGCAGTTACAAAAAATCTCCGGCTACACTACATGAGCAATGATCATTAAATGAAGCTATGTCTGTCTCCGGCATTATAGTAAAATGTATACAATTGTACGTAAATCGTTTCGCACTGGTGTGCGTGAAGTTTTATTGTATTATTTAATATAGTTATAATGCATACCTTACAAAAATATTAGCATTCGCAAACCTTCCTCTATATAAACTATAATTGTTCAAAATTTTATACTCGTCCGTCCGTACAATTTTCGGAAAATGGTACCGAAAGTTTTCGCTTCACGTAATAATATACAGTTTTTTTTTTAATTAAAAATACTTTGCTGTATTTTAAAGCTTACATTGAATATACAATTGATTAATGATTTTTTTTTATATCAATTAAGGTTTTAATAAAATGTATATATCTCTCTCCACCTTTATTGTTTGTCCCACATGATGGAAACTCTAAACTTCCTCATGTCCTCTGTCACTACATCTTTCCATATTGTTTTGGGTCTGCCTCTCGATCTTCGACCTGAGGTAGAAAGCTGTAGTGCCCGATTCCCAACATAGTCTAATGGTCTCCTTATCACATGATCTTACCATCGCAGCCGAGATTCCTGTGTGGAAAGGCACACCTAGGTGGAAAGTTTCGGCGTGGAATGAAAGGTGGGACCGTAAGTCGAAATGCTCAGCCCACCACAAAGGAAGATCTTCGTGATTGGGCTAGTTGGAGTTGCCCGGGGCGGCCGCGCCTCGCCGAAAGTTGTTCGTCGGAAGGTCTATATATAGTGATCGTAAGTCGAAACTTCGCTAGCGTGAGTTAGTTTGTATGGAGATTTTCGGTGTTTGTAATGCGGTCTTCGTCATGCGTACAGCGCCATCTAGTTTGCTTTGGTGTAACCTTTTCCACTCGACATCATTGCCATCTCGTTATGTAGCGGGAGCTACACCTGCATTTTGTCAGCTATATCGCGTACCCCTAGGCCTGGTAACCTGAGCATCTTCATCTCGGCGACTCGAACGCTATGGACATGCTTCTCGGTTATGGCCCATGATCCTATATTGTGACTAATAAAATGTACAGTTAAATGTCGAGACGGTATGATGGGAGGATAAATTTTAAGATTTTTCATTGATTTTTCTATAGATATGAACTCTGGAAGCAAGATTCACAGTCTGGAGGAGTTGGAGGCCCGTCTCAGGCCGCAGCATCAGCCGCCCCCTGATCACGACCTTTCGGCCTTTAAGAGACTTGTGAGTACCTATATTTTGGTGGCCTGTTTGTGCAGTTGGCAGCGACACTGCCTTCCGCGCGGTTCGCGGGTTCGAATCCCGCCTCGAGTCTGGGTGGTCGATATCTGATAAAGCCGATACACGATAAAGGTATTTGCTAAATAACATCAAAAGTTGTTGTCCGATTTCGCTGGAAATAATTTTCCTAGTGGGTTTTTTGCATTTCCTGTTAACATAGAAAATTTCAAGTCTCTATATTGAATAGTTTGGAAATGCTAGGGTGTGGGGGACGACCGTACAAAACATTTGAAAAAAGCCATAAACTCGAAATGGCACCCATTATAAAAAAGCTGTGTATAAAACCTTGCCTTTATTTTAAAACAGCTATTTAATGAAACCACGAACACACGATGGGGTTGAATGAAAAAAGAAATAATCCCAACTTGACATGTATGGAAGGCCACCCAAAAACAAAATTACTATTAAAGTATGATAACAAAAATAAATCTATACGCAGTACATAACTGTACCAAATATAGTTGGACAGACGGACGGACGCACTAACAGAGCGAAACAATAAAGATTCCTTGTAGGACTACGGAACTCTAAAGAGTGACATAATGCGTACCTGGTTATAAAAATCGTACAATTGTGGTGTGGATGGAATGTAAAAAGTTACGTTAAGTGATGGTACTGTTGTCGTGTTGCGAACGGTTTTTGAGTTCCCAGTGGCCCAAACTCCTCTTTAAAGGCCGGCAGCGCATCTGCGAGCCTCCTAGTGGTGCAGATGTCCATGTGCTTCGGCAATCACTTATATAGGCTGGCCCGTTGGTGCGGTGGGCAGTGACTCTGCCTTCTGCTCCGGGGGTCGTGGGTTCGATTCCCGACTCGTGTCTGGGTGTATTATCCATATGTATGTATTTATATATTTCCAAAAAAAATGTGCATAAAAGGCGGTTGTCACCTATAACACAGGCATTAAGTTGTCTACCTTAGGAACAGACGTCCGTGTGTCATATAGTCCAAAATATTTATTATTATTATTATACTTAAAAAGGGGTGCCAACCATTGTTCAGAAGTATTTATAGTGTTGTGGCTAAGGAAATGAACCGTCAAACATACATCCTGATATCCATACATCCATGTGCATAAACATTCGCGTTTATAATATTAGTGGGATGATAAGAATATCTAGTTTAGATTTTTCATTGCATCCCTCATATGTCCTTGTTCGAGGGTTGGTTATTGATCATATTATTTTCGAGTTCTAACAATTTTAATAATCATTTTTGAATTTAAATCTATGGCTCTAAAAGCGAGGCGGTCTATAAGTCGATAATTTTATCAATACACTTACGTACATAACTTAATTTTACAGAGAACTTCATCAAAAAAGTGCCGTAAATAAATATAACCTTGTATAAATGCCAATTATATAATTTAAAAAGTCAGTTTGGCCTACAAAATTTTTAAACAAGTATTGTAGTATCCACTGATACTACGTAAATATTATTAAATATTTACTGTAATTATAACTCACCAAATAGGTGTATGCACTAAATCTAGAACTTCCAACTATTAGAGCATAGAAATACTGCTGGAAAGTATTTACGAATATGAGTTATTTCAAAATACCATCAAAGTCTTGAGTCCAGTCAGATGTATCATTTGAATAGAGCAGGTCTCGAATGAATGCTCTTGTTCCATTTCCAACATTTCTTTACTGCTATGTTGCGGTCAGCAACGTGTGTCCCGCGACTGATTTTTAAATGGGAATCCAATTCTTATAGATATATAATAATTACATTACACGAGCGCAAAGTTTTGTTGTGTTGTACTAAAAATGAGCATTTTTAGTATCGCTTAAAATACCTACTACATAAATAGTTGACTAGATACCTTTTTTCAAATAATTACTTTACAAGTGTGGCCCGCCTCTCTTTATTAACGATGTGGCCCTTGCCTGCCAAGAGGTTGCGGACCTTTGGACTCTAAGCAATAGGCTTTTTATCTCGCTAAAATTCGCGAAAACTCACAAGCCACTGGACGGTTTCACATTCTGTTTGTTTGGTTTCATACCCTTTATTTCCGGGAAGGTTCATAAGAAAAGAAAAAAGGAAAAGTCGAAAGATCATTTAAAAATACTAAAAAATGCAGATTTGGTAGCTACTTCTGAATACTTCAAATAGATGGCGGTCGTATTAGACCTTTTGATATAACCGTATGTTTTATGAAGTAATAATTTTTTAAAATTAATATTTTTTAAAACATACGCGCAGTACAACGTATCCCGGAAAAGACAAAGATTTGTTTACTGGATACTAGCGGGCGAGACGTCTGTCTGGTCCACTAGTATGTTGTTATAATTGTGAATGATTGTAATCAAAAATAAAAGTAGTTGTTAGCAACTAACTAAACAAGTGTACATAGCAAATTATGCAGGCAATTCTTCCTTACATTAATATAATACTGAAACATGTATGGATGTGCGTATGGAAAACAAAAGAGGTAGAACTGTAACAGCTAGAAACTTGTGATTAGGAATATATTTTTTACATAATGTACATATAGTGGTACATAAAATTAAAAAAAAAAAGTTTTTATAAAAAATTGAGTACTGGATTTTTTGACAAAAATGAACATAATATGCCATTAGAGAATTCGTTCTTTATTTTTATTGTAACAATATGCAGGTAATCATATATTGGAACCTTCAAAAAACATATCAATAAGGCAAAGTTTATTTGGGTCGACATTTTGAGCTACGAAATAAGCGATAACCGAACCCAGCACCCACCGCAATAAATCATCCCCACCCACACGCACTGTTTACCAAAAATTATACAAATATATACAATACCAAATATTGAATTCATTTTATTTCTATAAAAAAATATGGTTGTTTTTTTTTTTTCAATTTATAACGTAAAATCACATGTACATATATGGTGTCCGGCGCTGTGAGGTGCACCGCCACCGTCAGCGGATTCCCCACTCCCCTTTATTAAATTTAGGCGATTTGTTGCCCGCAACTGCGTACGCGTACACCTAGTTTAAAAAAAGATTAATTTTAATGTTATGATATTTAGCCTTCCTCGATAAATGGGCTATCTAACACTGAAAGAATTTTAAAAATCGGACT
The DNA here is from genome assembly GCA_024363005.1 of Charaxes varanes. NCBI lineage: Eukaryota > Metazoa > Arthropoda > Insecta > Lepidoptera > Nymphalidae > Charaxes > Charaxes varanes. The sequence goes on along the minus strand of JANCMC010024009.1, from coordinate 6,886,391 downwards.
AGTACAGTTGCTGAGATTATCGCGTTCCAGCAAACAAACTCTTCAGCTTTATATATTAACTAGTTGTGCTCGCGACTTTGGCCGCGTTAGATTAGATGAAAACATTTAGGGTGACGATATAAAGCCGTATGTTGTTCCAGCAAGTGAACCCTTTCTGCAAGATCTTTAACAGTTGATTTGAGTATGTTGTTCTCGCTTGTTAATCACAAAAACGTTCAACGCTGCTGAATAAGGTTCACGGATCGTTTCATGGAGCTCAAGTAGACATTACTACTACAATAAACTCTACTCTCTCTGTTGTGAAATAAGCGTTCGCACCCAACTTTTGTTTCCTTTAAATATTTCGAAGAATAATAGAAATTCTAAAAGGCTTGTATTATGAACGAATATACAATCGAATACAGCATTTAGTTTTTTGTACATATATATACACACATGTATGTACATATACATTACACATACCAACTACTATTGTTATCTATACAGATATATAAAGCTGAATGTTTGTTTGTTTAATTGAATGCGCTAATGTCAGGGCTTTGACTGGCCCGTTGGCGCAGTGGGCAGTGACCCGCTCTTTTTAAAAGTTCTTCTGTTTTATCATAGTTAAATTTGAGAAGCCAAGTTGTGAGTTTACTTTTAGATAAGTTAGTTCATATTACGATCAACAATTAAACTTTTGACGATTCGTTAGGGGTCCCCCATTATTAAATACGCGGGATAAAAAAAGGACATAAAATTTTCTTTGACAGAAATTTTCAAAATAACACAATGAAATAAAGAGGGAAATGCCATCACACAATTGTTTTCTTTACATAGACCATTAATTGATGCGAATCAAAAGTATATTAGACCATCGAATAAATAATGTAATTTAAAAAAAAAGCGTAGGGAAACCATCAATTTAGGGAAAAAAGGGATACAAGCAGTTCGAATCGAAAATCACGTTAATCAATGGAAGTCCCCATATAATCATCGGTAATACTACGATCGCGATCATTAAAAATTCGAAAGCCCTCCTAAAAAAACAATTTAAATCAATGTTCGTTTATTCTTGAGCAACGCCAAGAGCGAGCCTGCCCGCGGGTAGTTCGTGCGGAAATGGTCACCATTGTATCACCCAGTAAGAGCTACTTAACCTAGCGATTGACTCAAATTCCGGCCACTGATTAAGCTACTACCTCCTCAATTTTATCCAAATATCGTAAGAGGTGAAAAAAGCTTCTTCTTCCTAGCGTTATCCCGGTCTAGTACCAAGGTCCGCCTAGATTGCAGACAATGTGGCTGTGCGACGAGTTAAGACGATCAACTGCCGTCTGACGTCATCCCCGGACCCTCCACAATCTCTATGATCTCCCGACATAATCAGTCAGTAACATTAATCGAGACCCGCTGTTTTACGCGCCTTCCGAAACACGGAGGAGGTCGGATATCATATATGAACCAGTGTTAGAATTCGTCACCAGTCGCCATCGCCCAGTTTCAGTAAAAGCTACTTAACCTAGCCATCGACTCAAATGCCGACCACTGATTAGGCCACGACCAAATCCATTGACTGGAACCACAAAGGACGATTTATTTCTTTTAAGGAGATATAAAGTAAACACTTCAACAATTTTTTTGGCACATTCAATAATGGTCGACAATAAAATATAGCTTAGGTGTATCAATAATAATACGACATGCTTCAATATAACTAACGGAGTGTGAAACGGAACGTTGAAATATTGCAGAGGACGGGGGCACGACGACACATCATAACACAATAATATTTGTAAGATAACGTACCCTCGTACTGTATAGACAAACCGTATAATAGAACATAACTTAGCTATATCAATAATAATATGACACGCTCCTTGATAGCTAATGGAGCGTGAAACGGAAAGTAGAAATATTAAAGGAGGCCGCGGTTACGGGGACACATTATGAGGCAATAATTTTTGTGAGATAGCGAACCCTCGTTTTGTCATCACAAAGGCTTTTTAAGCACTATAAAGTACAAAGACGCTCCTGGCGTCTCAACTCCGAGCTACTTTATCTTTAATATCATCTTCGCCTGTATAATACGCCTTACGAATAAGCGTGTTTTTAAAATGTTTAAATTTAAGTATAGACTGATTTAATATGGCATCTGAAATTATGGTTTAATTTCTGGTGTGTCGAATTTTCTAGTGACCACTCACTCCAGTTAAGTTTTTTATCAGAAGAGATCAAGAACTCATTTTAGAAGAGTTCATGTTACTCGCTTAGTATATTATTTTTTATTTTTACAAGGGGCAAACTAGCTGGCGGTAAGTGACACACACCTATGGACATCTGCACCATCAGAATATCGCAGGATCAACTAATAGCCTGCTAGTTGAACAGGTGGTATTGCGCAGGAGCTCTGTTTCAATGGTTTCGTGTGAGTAGGCTATGACTTCTAAGCCATCCGGCTATTACAATATTACAAGACCCTATTAATGTCATTGAGTGATAGTAGCCATGATGTTGCAGAGATCGTGAGGGTTCCGAGGATGACGTCAGATGGTAATCGGTCATCTTAACTCGCCCCACAGCCAGATCTTCTGCAATCTTAGCGCACCCTAGAACTAGACCGGGATGATGCCTTTGCTAACTATCCTCTTTGAAAGCTTAACTACTTTAAGAGAATGACGCCTCTCGTATAATTTTAAATATTCTATGATCAAAACAAAGTATTTTCTTTCTGCCCCGTCTACGTAAATGTCCCGCAGTGTGACTTAAGCACTTGATGCTCTATAATTCCCGTTGAAAGCGAAGGCTCTAGTGTGCGCCGCTCTTTATTTTATTTGATATCAAGCTATGGCGAGGACATTTCAAATACATCGCGTATGGTACTGTCGGCAAAAGAGATATTTTTATAATTTTATTAACGAAAATCGTGAATTTCTTTGTTGACTATACATCGTTCGGGTTCCGTAGTATTACTAGGAACTCCTTCTAATTTTGCTCTGCCCGTCCGTCTGTCTGCCCGTAAGGTGCCCCCACCCCCCCTCTAAAATTTCCAAACTATTAGACGTAGAACGTCTTGAAATTTTCCATGTTGATAGAACATGTTAAAAACTCATTAGGAAAATTGTTCTGCTCAAAATCGAACAACGACTTTTGAAGTTATTTAACAAATGCGTTTATAGCATATCAGATACGGAAATCTTTTAGCCATTTTTTATCTATTTATATAAGTAAATTATTATTCTTATCTAATCGATACACTTATTAATCTTTATTCTATATACTTAGATCCTAAAAGTGTACATTTATAGACAGCTTAGCGCCATCTATAGAAATTACGCAGAACTACATTGGGATCGCATCAAATATGTCGAATTTTGTATAAGTGTGCCCTATGTCTATGTTATTTAACAAATACGTTTATAGCGTATCAGATATGGAACCCTTCTATATAAGCGTGTCAAGACACGCTTTTGGCCATTTTATTTGGGGATAAATGATTTATACCGAGTTTTATTAAAGTCTGTTTCATTTATAGTTTGGGATATTTAATGAATAATCTTTGGCTCGACTTGGCACGAGATGTAATGATACATTATTAATATTTGATATTAAAATATTAACCATTAATCATTGGAGTTAATGAAGTCTATCGCGTTATTAATAAACGCAGAATAGCGAGGGATTTGGGCATTGATTTGTTAGTCACATAGTCTCTATAAGTAGCTTTTTAGAGTTCCGTAGTTCTTCAAGAAACCCTTACAGGTTCTTTCTGTCCGTCCGTCCGACTATGTCTAACTTCTATTATGAACAGAAATACATAGAACTTGGTACAGATATATATATTGCGAATAGATTTTATTTTTGGCAATGTAAAATATAAATAATTATACTTTGAAGGGGTGGCTCTCAATTGAGGAGGTCGTGGCCTAAACAGTGGTCGGCGTTTGAGTTGATCGCTAGGTTCAGTTGTTCGGACAGCGACCGGGTGATAGATGGGTGACTCATTCTAGCAATGCAAATATTTGATATCCGACCTCCTCCGTATTTCGGAGTATGAGTGAGACTCGACTAATGTCATTTTGTTATATTAGTCGCAAGGTTTTAGAGATCGTGGGGGTTTCAAGGATGACGTCAGATGGCAATCGGTCCTCTTGACTTTTTGGCATGGACAGAATTAAAAAAATGATCTGAATATGCACAAAAAGTATATGAAAAAGAAAAGAAAAGAAAATTGACAGATGCGAACCTGTCTCAAAGTAGTGATCTCATTGCTCTCGTAAATTTTCTGTGGTAAATGAATACGGTCATATAATTCAAGTTAATCAAAATGTCTATTTTCAGTTTGAATTTTTGCAAGCTTTGTTTCATATGATACAATTTATGAATACTTATATACTTATTCCTCCAAAGGTAGGTTTATGAACTTTTGAGGTTTAAATAATCTGTAAAAAATAGCAATCGATTTTGGAACTCCGAGTGCTTTCAATAAAGCCGAATTGGAATAAAGAGATATTTACTTTAAATATATTTAATACTAGCTGTGCCCGCGACTTTGTCCGCGTAAAATTAGGTAAAAAAATAGATTAGCGTGATGATTTTTAGCCTATAAACCTTCCTCGATAAACGGGCTATCTAACTCTGACAGATTTTTTCAAATCGGACCAGTACTTCTTCAGATTAGTGCGTTCAAGCAAACAAACAAATCAACTATCCAGCTTTATATATTAAATATAGATAGGCGGATTTCCTTACCATCAAGTGAGATTTATATCAAACAAGAATTATTCTTAAACACCCACCACCCTCATTTTTAATTATCCCGCTTGACACGCATGATCCAAAAAAAAACTAAATACGAAATTCTGTCAATTCATGCACTCGATTGGACCACTGTAATTTGGGGTCCCCATGGGGTCTTATCAGGAGATACATCGCGTTGATACTGGAGTTACGGGGGCCTAAAGCAACTTACTATTTTTGGGGGCAGGGATTAAGGTAATAATGGATGTGGCATATTGGATAGGTTTGTGTTTTTTAGGTTTAGTTTAGAATAGTGTGTTGCTTGGAGTACGAAATTTGATAGAAGGTGCAGGCTGAATATCAGCGTCTGTGTCCATGTCAATGCTGAGCGATACTCTTGTCATTTTACAAGTTTTAATTTTTTTACTTGTTTACTGTACTTTTTATAATGTCCTTTTAACATTGGCGAGAATAAAGCTCTTTATTATTATTTATATCATTGCATTCTTTGTCTCTGCTGTCCTACTGTAAGGCAAAGGCCTCTCTACACTCTTTCCATCTCTACCTCGCTGTGGCTATAGATTTCCAAATAGATCTACAGTAGCGTTCATAAATATACAAGGTCAAAATTCTTTTATAGAATTTGGCTTGTTTATAACAGCTACTGAAGCTCTAAAACGAACATTTCGAACCGTTCGAATTCATCGAGTCGAATTTGAAATTATTCGTGCTAGGCCCACAGAGGAACCTTTGTAATGTCAGCATTGCATAGAAGCGTGACACGACAAAGAATAAAGTCGACTAGTCGACGACGAACGGTTCGAAAAGGTCGCACTAAGCTCGCTGGATTGGAACGGATGGAGCGAAACTGTAGGAGTTCCTTGTAGTACTACGACACCTTAAAGAACGCAATAAGTAAAAGTAAGAGAAATTATATCGAATAACCAGTAAACTAGGTAGATACAAGTTATATAAGTAATAAATTTAACATAAAAAACATTAAAAAAGCTTTTATTGAAATGTACTAAATTTAATAAAATAAACTTTTTCTTTAAATCTTTTACTATCAACTATAATTAAAGCCTTATTTGAGTATTCCACCTTGCCGTGCCTTTCCTACAGCATTAAATGGTTCCTTGCGGGTGCCGGGTCCATCGCGTTGCAGAGGAAGGAACCATAGCAGTGCTCATGACTTGTGACTCAGGTGTAGGTTTGAGAGCACACTCTTTACATGATCTTTATGATTTAAATACCTTGTCCGAAATTGTTCTCACTTTATAACTCGGTGTTAAACTATCAGGGGCAACGAAGTAATGAAATTGTAATGATGAAGCGAAATCGCTTGGACCCCCTGACTTGAAAGGCCCTCTTACACTATTGGCATTTATTTATTTATTTATTTAATTGCACATGATTATAATTATACATGATGCCCCGTTAGGGCGTTGCAATTTTAATGGTTAAATTACTCACGGTCGTCCCAATAATTAATACGACGCACATGATCGATTTCTTTACACCACACATCAAAATCATGTAAAGATAGATCAAAGTTCGACATAAAAAATTGTGTAGATCTTACCGGAATGGCACTTATTGCGCCTACCAGCTTTTCCGTTACCTCCGTCATGATCGTCTCAGCGTTACATCGTACCATGCTGGGGCCGGCCAACGGCTCGTCCGTACTCGCAAGGCCAAAACCAGCACGCGGCGGTAATTCCGGCATGACAGGCGGGTCCATTGGTGGAGACGATGCAGCCAATGCAGGTCCAAGCACAGCACGTGAAGGACTCGCGCCAGAGCCCTCAATACTGGAACTGTGATCTCTGGAATGACCTTCCAAAACAATTAGTAGATTCAGGATAGCCTGAAGCTGCTGTTCTAACCCAGGCGTAGGCTGATTATTTTGCCTATAAATTAATGACTTGTCCCAGTTTCAAATTTTACCAAAGTTAAAATTTTGGTAAAATTAAAATTAAAAAATACAGTCATAATTACAATTTTTTGCAAATAGGATAGTGTGATTTGTTTTGTTGCAATATAGTTTATATATACAGCGTATTATAAATGTGACCTGTTTTTGAATATAACTTAAATAAGAAAGATAATTTTAGTTTAGTCAAAACTGTCACTTATTCTCATAAGTTTGTCTATTGAATCTAGACATTCAGAAGTGTTGGGTTTCAAATTAACATTTTTAATCTATACGCACGCACGCACTTGTCGATGGTCTTCCATAGAACATCCCAACCCCCTACACACTACCGCAAACATGGCCGCTTTGACAGATAGTTGTTAAGTGTGTACCACCGCATTCGCAACGCCATCGCACCTTCTACCGACTTGTTAGTAATACCGTTTCAGCCATTTAAAACAACTCTAGACAATGGAGAGAAGGTAAAAACTCTTATCATAATACTTTGATCACTAGTCTTTACTGAGTTTTAAAAAAGTAGCAACCTGTAAGGCTTTCATAAACAAGACGCAGAATAAGATCCGGACAAGATAGTAGGTATGACTGTTAGTCCCCGGCTACATTCAGTGATCAAACAAGTGTTCATTTAAATGAAACTACAGTGGGGCACTGGCTTTACAGAGATGTTCCAAATATCTACTATAGAACACTTTAGATTAGACAACGTGTGGATAATAAAGTTTAGGGACGGATAATAAGTACGGATAATAAAGTACATTAGACAATGTACGCAGAATAAGCTTACAGCTAGTAAATATACAAAATTATATATCATATAGCCTAACGTTTAAACCCACCAATTAATGTTAAGTAATAAATAATTTTTATATTCTATTCACCGTGCGGGTACCGGGTTCATCGCGTTGCAGAGGAAGGAACCATAGCAGTGCCCGGGACTTCTGACCCAGGTGTAGGTTTAAGAGTTATATATAATCTATATTTATATATTAGTATAGATTAAGTATTGTAATTATATTATCTTCTATATTGTGTCTAATTTTTTCAATAAAAAGACAAAAATTACGAAATGACTAAATGAAAATTAGTAAGTTTTTTAAGCGAGGAACTCTAGGAATAAAGCGATTACAATACAAGTAGGTGTCGAAATGAAGTATAAAAATTGATTCTAAATTACTCTCTAATGCTTCACAATATGACACATATGTATTCACAATATGGCTGGCCTGTTGCCGCAGTGGGCAGTGACCCTGCCTTCTGCTCCGGGGGTCGTGAATTCGATTCCCACCTCGAGTCTGGTTGTATTATCCATATATGTATTTGTCCGTTCGTCCATCTGTCTGTCCGTAAGGGACCCCCCCCCCAGCATTTCCAGACTATTAAACGTAGAGACTTGAAATTTTCCATGTTGATAGAACATGCTAAAAACTCATTAGGAAAATTATTCGGAATGAAATCTGACCACAATTTTTGAAGTTCTTAAGCGGATACGTTTATAGCGAATCAGATACGGAATCCTTCTATGCGTGTCGTGGCCATTTTTTAAATTTTTATGATCTAAGTTTTTATTTTAATTTATGTGTAGTTGTAAAATAGACTTAAAATAAAAACTAAGTTAGTCAACATTATCTTAAACGGGTACGGAAAGTTGGAATGACGTTGTAGGGTAATATTATTCTTCCCAGCGTTGTCCCGGTTTGATACCAGGATACAGTTAAATTCCAGAGGATGTGGCTGTGGAGCGAGTTAAGATAACCGACTACCATCTGCACTATTTATGTGTCTACCGAAACATGGGGGAGGTTGGATATAATTTTAAAAACCACTATTACAATGGTTCACCTGGTCACGATAAGAACCGCTTAACCTAACGATCGACTCAATTGCCGGGTACCGATTAATCAACAGCTTCATCCTGATATTATATTTAGTATGCAATAAAACTTAGTATTATTACTTACCGAACCAAATTTATTCAGATGGTTCAAGTAAAACGTCTTCACAGTGAATGTTGGCTTATCATTTGTGACCTTTAAACAGGAGGACATTTCAAGACCGCGTGGCGTCGGAATCAGGAAGTAGTCCGCGAAAGCCTTACAGTTGAAGGTGGCTGACATCAAGACTACTTTCACTCCCGATGACACTGTGTATAGCAGCTTTTTCACCACGAGTAACAGGAAATCCATCTCTTGACCACGCTCGTGGACCTCGTCAAGAAGGAACGAAAACAAATTATAATCCCGGTGAAGTATCATGGTTCGCTTGAATTGCAGTGGATTTGGCTGCGGGGCGAGTTAAGATGACTGACTGCCATCTGACGTCATCCCCGGAACCCCCAAGATCTCTACAACCTCACAACTAATATCACTCAGTGACATTAATCGTGTTCCACTGTTTTACGTGTCTTCCGAAACACGGAGGAGGTCGGATATCAAATATAAACCAGAATTAGTATAGATCACCCAACTATTACTCGCTCGCAGCAAGAGCTACTTAACCTAGCGATCGATACAAATGCCGATTGATTCAATAGTAGAGGTCGATTAATTCAAATCCTACGTTGCAATTAGTGGGTAGATGTCAATGTAAACAACCTTGGCGAATTACACAGCCATAAATATTTACGATTTGCAAAAATTTCTAACTTGTAAAACCTCCTCCGTACAAAACAAAAGTCTTTCCGTAACATCAACAACATATCAAGATCTATATACATTAGTGGATAAAATATACAACTCGGGAAGCCCTTAATTTATATTTTTATTTATCTTATCAAAACATATCTCTCAACGCAACTGATTACGTTTTGAAAAGATTCTAATAGAGCGTGTCTACGATGTTATGTTTGTATAACGTTATTGGCAGCCTTAATAAAATCACTCAGTTGTGAATCATCCCAAATTTAAAATAAAATATTACCAATTAAATATAAGCTTAAAAATATATACTTAATGTTTTCTTCTTCTTCCTAGCGTTATTCCTGTCTTGTATCAGGATCCGCTTAGATTCCAGAGGATGTGGCTGTGGGACGAGTTAAGATGACCGATTGCCATCTGACGTCATCCTCGTAATCCCCACGATCTCTTCAACCTTACGACTAATATCACAAAGTATGACGGAGACAATGTGAAGTAATAATAAAATTTAAGTAATATCAAATTTCCCACGAGTTTTATTTCCTTTCGTAAAAGAAAAAACCATCAAAGAGAAATCGACAATTTCGAGCGTAAAATCGAACTTAGTCTCGAATCTATATTCGACTTTCTTTTTAGGGTTACGTACCTAAAAGAAAAAAAGGATACCTTATAGGATCACTTTGTTGCCCGTCTGTCTGTCAAGACCCTTTCACTCAGGAACGCGTAGAGTCATAAAGTTAAAATTAATACTAAATACTATGTTCTGCGGTCTCTTGGATCTGTAACAAAATCAACTCTCTAAGCGTGTGCAATCAAAAGATATGGCCGTTTATGCCACATTTGATTGATTGATTGATTTGGAAATGGAACCAAAACTTATGCTATAAAAATGCAAGTACTTGGTCTGAAAATTATAAATCAATTTTAAATAAATAAATTAGTTTTATATAAGTTGGCGGACCTACATATCTGGTGCAGGTGTGGCCGTGTCGGTTTATATTATACAGTAAAAAAACCTTTACTAGCAATTTAATAACTGATTTAAGTATTGACACAACAGAAAAACACCTTAGGAAAACTACGTCAATATACGCTTAATACGTACGCTTAAATATAAACAGACCTAACTTAAAAAAGCTGATTTTTTTTTGGAAATCGCAAAAAATCGCCATTTACGACTTATCCATACATACATATTGACTTATAACTCGGTAAAAAACGGAGTCATAGTGACAATTAATGTATTTTAAATCAAACCCAACGGCAGAATTAGGGGAATAAGTCAATAATGATATGTTGAAAAATATATTATATTATTTATTAGATTAAAATATTACTTTAAAAATTAACTGAAGCATCTCTCTATTGTTTCCTAAATTTATAAATGTAATCACTTTTGGCCTTATTTACCTGTTATTGTCTATATGTTAATGTTTTCTGTAACGTTGTTGATTACTAATAAATAAATAAATAAATAAATAAATAGTAAATAATTTACTCATGTTAATTTAACACCCTCGCATTCGCTCGAGCACCAACATAACACTCGCGCATTAGTGACTCACTTTGCGTTCGGTGCAGTAATCTACTATAAATATGCCGCTTTATATAAAAATAAATAAATAAACGATACCTCCAGAAGTTTTGGTTTTATCGTTGTTTAAAATAAAAAGTTTTCATGCCACGCCTTGTTACGACGTTAACACATCAATATCGATGATACAGATTTATCATTGGGTTTATTGCCGACCTCCAGATTTCAGACTTTTCTACAAACCAGAAAATGTTTTCCATAGTGTGAAGTACTGTGAAGTTAAATTATACTGAACATCGCTATTTAATTTTGCATGAGAATTGTAAGTTACACATGCATCTGCTGATACATAATTCAAACTAGCTGTAATTTTACAGCTTTTTACTGTAAAGCGCATGTTTTAATTGCCCTTTAAATTATAAAACCAGGTGAAGTGGCCTTCTTGAATGTTATTAAATTATAATAAATTAATTAGCTATACTTGCATTCGCTTCATAGGCCAGTCATCAAAGTCGATAAAAGGGTGAATCCGTAGAATTGTACAGAACCAGCTGATTTTTTGCATAGATTGTTGTCATATCAGCCTGGCGACGTCTACTACTTAACTTAAACTTGGACATTTTGAGAGCGATGTCGGTCACTTTGGATCGCCTGCGTGTCTCCTCGTTACCGATTCTATCACGCAGCGAAACACCAAGCATCGCTATCTCCATTGCTCGTTGAGCGACCTTAATTTTGTTTGTGGCCAAGAGTGAAGGACCACGTCTCAGAGTTAAAAGTCATTACTGGCAACACACATTGGTCCAATAACTTGGATTTTAAGCATTGAGGTATTGTGGACGAGAAGACATTACGAAATTTCCCGAACGCTGTCCATCCGAGTTGGATTCGTCGATTTACCTCTTTCTCGAAGTTGGATCTTCCTAATTGGACAGTATGTGCGAGGTAGACATATTCCTCAACAACTTCGAGGGTAGTTTCGGAGAGATAACGTCTCCCTGTCTCCCGCCCTTTGGCAATTGGATAGGTTTCGTGCTCTTGTCTTGTAATTGGATTGACACGGAGACTTTGCTATACAAACACTTCGGCACATCGATGTAACGGTGGTCGATACGGCATCGCTGGAGAGATTGAAGCACCGCCCAAGTCTCGATCGAATCGAAGGCTTTTTTGTAGTCCACAAACGCTAAGCACAGAGGCAGATTGTACTTTTCGGTCTTCTGCACAATCTGTCGCTGCGTATGTATGTGGTCTACGGTACTAAAGCATTTTCGGAACGCGGCTTGTTCGGGCGGCTGGAAGTCATCGAACCTATAGGTGAGACGGCTTGTAATTACTCTCGAAAATAGCTTATAGACATGGCTCAAGAGCGCAATTGGTCTGTAATTCTTTAGGAAGGAATTGTCACCTTTCTTAAAGAAAAGAAAAACCACGCTCCTGCTCCTCTAGGTTGATACCGTCTGAGATGACGGAATTGAAGAGCCTCTGAAGTATTTTAAGCACTGGTCTGCCACCCGCCTTCAGCAGCTCTCTAGTGATTCCATCATCCCTTGACTCCTTGTTATTTTTCAATTGTTTGAGAGCATTACCAATCTCGTATAGGCTAACATCCGGGACATCTTCGGTATAGTGTCGGGTAAATTTGGCTCGAGGGTCAGCCATGTTGACAACTGGTTTCACTGTAGACGTGTATAGCTGTCCATAAAACTCCTCTATCGCTTGGAGGATCTCCGGTCTACACGAAACCACAGTCCCGTCGTTAGTTTTGAGACTTGCCATCTTGCTTTGCCCAACACACAGGTCTCTTTTAAGGATACTAGTGCGTCTATTACGCGCAATAGTATTTTTAATGAGATCATCATTAAAGCGACGTAAGTCTTTCTGTAGGGATTTAGATATCTGTCTATTGTGTTGCCTATACTCGACTGCGTCTGTAGTTGACTGTAGTCTCATCTCAGCCCGGTCGTGAGCGTAGCTGAAGAGAGCTTTGAAGCTCGACTTTTTTTGGCAACCCTTAAAGAATTTGGAGCCAACCGTTTGGACAGTTTCCACGAATCTGTTGTGAAGTTCATCCACAGAGGGCAGCTGTCAAGGCCTTCGAAGCGATTCTTAAGCTCAAGTTGGGAGAAGTCTAGGTTTTGGATCTGGGCTGGAGATGGACGGAGTATAGACTTAGCCAAACAAGCTCTTTCGAGCTAAATGTTTAAATTTAATGCGCCTCGTACCATTCGGTGATCGCTACCGGTTTTAGCCTATTGATCCCGTGATCCGTAGACATAATTAAATATATACCGCCTAGTTGTTAAGATGAAGTCTATCTCGTTCTTAAGACTCTTATCAGGGCTCATCTACGTCCATTTTCGTTGCGGCCGCTTTCTGAAAAAGTCTTATAATGTCCCATCGAAGCTTGCCTATTTTTCTTCCAGCTCAACTATCTTCTCATCAGTCCTCAGTGTACGAGTGTTTTATGTTGCCAGGTTTAGTCATCGGTGACGGTAGCATGATCTCCGAAACCGGGGATTCTTAGCCCCCTCTGCCCCACCACTTGACCGCTACCGTAGCCTCGGCTGGCAGGGTGCCGGTGACTGAGGGCCGTCTTAGATTCGTATCTTTCATGGAAGGGTTTTCCCAATAATTACCACTTGGCAGGCGGGTTGTTGATCGCAGAAGGTGTTGAATTTGTACAAATGGATGCTGCTGCCCATCCACTGTATAAATGTCCCTTAGTCTCCTCTTACGACATCCACGGGAAGAGATGGAGTGACAGTGATTCTTGACCGCTGCCACACGGTAAGTATTATATAATGTATTTTTTAATTCGATGGTATTTTTTTTCCATCTAAGCAATCTATATCAAATTTTGAAACGATCGACGACGTTTACACGGATCTCTAATCATTATCGGTATAAAAAGGGCACTAATCATTAATTACGCCACAATGTAACAAAGTTTGCGATCTAAAATGGAAGACATGAAAAGCTTTCCCGTCGAATTTACAAAACCATTTAAATATTGCCTAAAATATCTGAACGGAAGCCATTTTGGGGTCTTTGATGACAACGTTTCAATATTTCGCAAATACTGGCATTTAATTTACATGATCCCCATTCTTCTGATAAATCTCGCAACCATGACGCTCTATCTGTTTCAGCATTTAGGATCGCAAATGAATATTTCGGAGATGACTTTTTTGCTTGCTGTTATACTGATTCATTACCAAAGTACGTTGACTACCAATTTTATCTAGACTTAGTCATTACGGTGCGTTTATTTTAAATAAACTGTATTGCTCTACTGCCGTGCAAATGTCTTCTCCAGGGTTCTTTATCATTGTCCTCGGCTGGCATTAACCAGTTTATTCTGAAATTCAAGAAATCTTCTTGCTAGCGCGTTAGGGGCATAAACTAGGGGTCGATTATTAAGCAACATTTTACATTCTTCTTCTATTTAGCATTCTCCCAGTCTTTAGCATCCCGGTCTGCTTAAATTGCAGAGGATGTGGCTGTAGGATGAGTTAAGATAACCGACTGCCGTCCTCCCGGAACTCCCATAATCTTTACAGTCTTAGTACTAATATCACTACAAGAATTGTTCCTAAATAAGGGATGGCTGATAATAAATTAGTAATTACTGTTGCTCCTCACCTTCTCGTGGTCCAACTTGTTCGAACCAGTAAATATAAAAGAGAAGTGAAATACATTTATATAAAAGCGAAACTGAGTTTTGATCTATTGGCAAATCCCAATACTAATATATAAAACTGAAGAGTTTGTTTGTTTGCTTGAACGTACAAATCTCAGGAACTACTGGTCTGATTTGAAAAATTCTTTCAGTGTTAGATAGCCCATTTATCAAGGAATTGCTAAAATTGAATCTAGCTCATAGCTCATCTGGATACCACTTTTCATATTGTTGATGGATTTTTAACAACGATTTAAGACGTTTTCTCCGTTTTCATGTAAGGAGGAATTCTTAAGAATTTAAAAAACTATGTAACACTACCTGTTTCCCGCGACTTCTTCCGCTTACAGGATTTCCACCACATAACTTGCAACTCAAAGTTGGTACAGTTATTATGGTATTGCGTTATTTGAATCCACCGCGACTTTGCAACGGTACTCGACTTTCGTTAAAAAGACTTATGCCGAATTTGATTGAGGGAACCATTATTAACGGAAAGTACGCAACAGTACAGTGAAACAGTATGTATTTCTCGAATACCAATGATTCCAACTAATCTTCCGTTTGACTTCAAACGATTGCAATTTCCAGTTCGCCTTGCGTTCGCAATGACAATTAACAACTAAATAACACTTCATTTTTGTAGTCGAAATGAATTCATTACTGTTGTGAAATGAAATAAAATTTTTCCTTTTCAAATATAAACCAAAAAAAAAATTTTCTTCATCTTTTAATCACCAAACGAAATGTTACATAAAACGAAGCCTGTGGCGAAACGGAGTTCGCCGGGTTTGGGGTCCCACTGTTTTACGTGCCTTCCGAAACACGGAGGAGGTCAGATATCAAATATAAACCAGTGCTAGAATGGGTCGCCCATCTTCACCCGGTCTCAGCCAGAGCAACTTAACTTAGCGATCGACTCAAATGCCGACCACTGATTAGGCCACGACCTCCTCTTATATAAATATTTGATAATAAATTAGTTAATAATAATAAATTATTAATTAATCCATCAAAAACTCGTTCTGAAGTATAGTCTTGTTGATAAGGAGGTCCTATACTACAGCTACAATCCTGCGTCAAGTGGTCATGTCTTGCTCTATTGGAGTCCATCTATTATCACTGGCAGGTGTATTGTAGCCAATAAACCTGATATAGTGTTGATAGATCGATCAGCGCGCCGGGCAATGATTGTTGTTATAAATGACACACACATGACGATAATTTCATTGGAGCTGAAAACTGTGAACCACACATGTCATCTTGGGGTTTGCTATATTCGAGATATCTCCACAGCTTGAGTAGACACTATGAACTCATTTTATCTCTTATACTTTTCTACGATTTATTAATGTTTAATGAGGCCAATCCGATTCGATTTTTTTGAACCATGGGTGAATTATGCAATCGATTTTCGGATTTGTTATGTTATCCGAACTGAATACCGATTCTGTCAAATGTCGGATGGCGGTTCAAATGTTTTTGGTTTGTACACGATGTAATGTATATGTCGCAGCCAATGAGATTCATCAGTCGTTCAATCATATGCCAAGCCTCTTTCTTAAACGGCGCGGTTCAACTAGCTTCTTGAATGATATTTTCTTGTTCTATAATGATAGTTTCTTGTTTAAACTTTGAACAGGCTAGGCAAGTAATGAAACGTCATCAATCCTAGTCATTTGCCTACTAAAATTCATTGATTTAAAAATATGTTTCTAATTATTATTGTCTTTGGTATGTTTGCATTTAGTTTATTTATACATTTACATATATTGCATTATATAGTCTGAAGCAAACATTTTTTTTTGTATCTGCGGGTATAATTCAAAAATGTTCATGTAATATAATGGGATTTTTCCTGCATCGATCAAACGTCTTACAAGAATTTATTTCTTGAATTTTACGTAATAAAAAGTAATATTTTTTAAAGCATATGTTACTAGATAACTTAAGGTCTAAATATCCCACTCACCTTTATATTAAAAGAGACTTACGTATAATAAGTGATGCACGTTACATAAATTGCTCGATAGTAATGAATGTACTATTACCAAAAAAATAATAAAAATATCCTTACAAACATTTCCAAACACATCATATTAGGATTCCAATTGGAGTGCTCTTACAACCTGTACAAGCGTTCGGCGTTATCACGTAAAATTATGGTTCGTAAACAGACTTTACTGACAACCTTATTTTTTACGTGAGATAAAGCTCCACTCAAGATGAAATTAAATGAAAGAAATACTTAAGAATTTTGAATATTTTTATAATGAATGAATAATCTGCCAGTTACCTAGATTAATCGATACACAATATTTAAAAAAAAATATATAATATTTAGTCAGTTTTTTCAAGTTTAATTCATAAATCCCGTACAGAGATTATGACAAAGGCGAGACAGAAGACGGCGAGATTAGTTGCTATTTATCTTAGTAACATCGTAAGAACAAACAATGTGACTGAGAATAAGTGTCTCATCATATCATGTAACTAAAATCTAGCCTAATATTAATTGGTCTACTTACTTGGTTCACGAGTACTTTTAAACAGCCTCTGGTTAGGCCTCTCTCGGTACTATAACGGTTGCAATTTAATGTTTTCCACAATGTGTTCACTTGCTACAGCACTCGACTTCAATCCTCCATGTCGCTTGAGAATGGTTAAGTCTGCTCCAGAATCAGCCAAAAGGGTAGCAGAAGTACGAAGAAAATAGTGTCCTGTATACAACTTGATATCCAGTAACTTCAAATAAGGAGCCATCTCTTGTGGCATGTTAGAAATTTAATTTTTTCCAATAACTTGTTTGTAACATTTGTCATTTTGATAATGGATGAAAAACCATTTGATCTTCATATAAGCAGGATGCAGGTCCAAGTATTTCTGTTCTAATGTAATAGTTTTGTTGTGTTTCTCTGATTATGAAGGATCGGTAAATTTTTGTATTTGTGTCTGTCAGATTTACTAAGAGTAAATCATTTGTGTGATTTTCGACATCATTGAAAATTATTTTTAAAAATTCATTGCATAAACACTTCGAGCTACATGGTGATGGAAATGATCATTCAAATTAAGCTATGTCTGGCTCCGGCATTACAGTAATGTTGGCCTATTCAACATTCACATAAATATTTTATTACTTGAACTTGATAATGGTAGGTATTTCGCAATTTTCCTTAAGTTTTTCTCCAAAGTTATTGCATATTGGTAAACTTTTTTGAAGTAAAAATTGTCAAGGGCCGTGCATATAAGGCATTTAATTGAAACTAGAGATCGCCGGATGGTCGAAATACGCCCAGAAACCTTTTTGCGTACCACAACATATATTGTTCTATTCACAGAAAAATAAAATTTGAAAATTAACAATATAACATACAGTTGTCACGATAACGCTTTGACATCATCCAATACATGTGTGCGTAAATGATGTAAATAGTCTGGCATTGGTGTGCGAATTATTTAATATGATAATATATGATTCAAATCGTCATTAAGTTTGAAATTATACAATGTACTTCGTCAAATAGGACTAATTTAAATGGTAGAGGGTTCAGGGGAACGTTCATACTAGCTGTGCCCACGATTTCGCCCACGTAAAATTAGTTAGAGAAAAGGTTAAATTTTAGCGTGATTAAGACAGTTTTATAAATAAGATGCAATTCCAATTTACCTTGTGTATAGTGCCTCGACGTTTCGTTCTTTTTCAGCTAAATAATTATTTACTCCTTTTTGTAATGTTGCAAATTCGTATTTTATAATATAATTCGTTCATGTTACTGCCATTCGCGGATACGTGAGGTGGCCTCTGAATACTAGCGGTACGAATGGGAAAATATTACCCATTCATACAAAGGCTGAGAGGTTACACCTTTTTTTGGGGCATCACACTGCACATACTAACATTACATGTATAAGCAAGTTTTCGGGGCAAACTGCTGCAATCGCCAGAGGTTGATGACATAACACCAGCAGACTTGTATTATATGAAATTAAAAAAAAAACTTCGATACTCCCCACAAGTCATCATGATTTTTAAAATTCACTTCCTTACCTACATATATTAGTTGTCAAATATAAAAATGTTCCATAAATCATTAAAAAAATGTATTTAGTTTTAAAAAAGCATATATTATTTATTAAAGACCATTTTATAAAATATTTTTCTGAACTTTTTATTGTTGTGTATACATAAGTGCGTTGCAAAGAATATTCTTTGCGCCCAATATGCAGAAATCCCAAGGGAAAATGAAATTTTCACAAAATATATTAGGAGTGAAAGAAAACAATGTCAACTTTGCATAACCATTTATATTTCTACAAAACATGATATGCTCTTTTTAACCATAAGATATTATGAAAAATATAACAGTCTCTCATTTTCGAGTTGAATGATTTTTGGGATTTTATTTAGGACATTAAATGTAGCCTTATCACAAAGTTTGCGGTACGATGTCTTTTAAACCCTGTATAGGGCATTCTGGTTCGAAGTGTCCAACTATGCCCTATATTACAGGCATCAGCGGTCTTCTTATTGCTTTTGTCTCCTTTAGTATAATAGAGAGGAACGGTGGCAAGGCGCCGCTGACGTACCACCAGTTCCAGGCCCTGGTGGCGAGCATGCCGTCGCCACCACCGGCTGTGGACGCCATCACGGCCGACACTCTGCGCGGCGCCGTCACCCCGCTCACCGACGACCACGACGAGAGGTTCGGTGTGCCTTCACTCGAAGAACTGGGTATGTTTTTTATTTTACATTCGACTAGCGAACTAATTATAACGTTGTAAGAATTAAATTTATTTTGTTCAGCAATTAGTCAAAAGTGTCTTAAAGATAGCAGCCGCTGTCAACAATATTTACATTTATAGAAGTGGTAACAGGATCTTTTTAATATAAGTGAAGGGTATCAGTAGTTTAATAAAAATAATCTTTTGATTTTCCCCTTTCTTTAAAAGGGTAGAGGGGAAGAGGGTAAAGGGGGCAGGAGTTGACTTAGCAATCGCAATTATAATAAAATTAGAAAACAACAAATTTCATTTTGAATTACATTTGGAGTTGCAGAAATAGGGAACTTCGTTTCTGACCGGGGTCCCTCGACCGAACAATTTATTTTTCACAGCTTCAATGCATTTCAACTTTATAATTCATTAAATATGGATTCATTTTTTCCCTTTGGAGGCACGGTACCCGAAAAATAAAGAAAATCTAGTTTTTATACAATGCTACTAAATCGTAGCAATTTCCGATGAGTGGTAAAATATTGAAATGTAAGCTCTCGTGTCTAAACGTTGTAGTACAAGTTTATGCCATTCTCTTTTAAAAACTGTGCAAACGAGGAAAGTTTCCAACTTTGTGAATCACGTGCGGATACACGTGGCGCCGGCTGCTATATAAGACTGCGCTGGGGGAAGCCGAGGGGGTGCTTTGTGTCGTTTTTTATGCTTAACAGTAAAAATGAGTTACTAGGTCACGAAAACTCATACAAATTCCTAAAAAATGTGTAGGTACAAAATTGTGCGTTTCGCCATAACGATGGCGCGCAATTTCTAAATGAAAATTGTTTTCCTTTTCTTATATTAGTTTTTACTATACTTAATGGCTAATTACAATGGCTAATGACGTTACAAACAGACAATGCAATTTTAGTTATGTAATGATGATAGACAGATAAAACGTTTATTCACTGATCAAGTCACAAAACATTTTGTTAGTATAATTTCTACTTTAGATATATATTTTACGAATTCCACAATACAAGCTTGCTGAGTGTGCAATTATAAGCGTTATTTCATAAGTTTTCATGTTAAATTTATTTGGAATAAATATATTTCATTTTATTTCAACGAAATTAACAAAATTTAGAAAATTTAATGACCTGGGCCAGAAATCGGCAAACTTTTGAGTCGGAAGAGCAAAAACAAAATTCAAAGTTTTTAAACATACATAAATTTTTTCATGGCAACAGTAAATAGAAGCGGCATAAATAAATTTTTGTTTAAGAAAAAGTAACCTAATTATTTATAAGAAAAATATCTAGTTATTTATATATAAATAGTGTTTTTCTAAACAAATTAGATAATGTCTTATTATTACGTAATCATGTGATATTCGTATGGAACTAAAGAACCACAACTTCACATCCAAAGACCCGCATGTCGCGAGCTGCAGGTTGCTGACCCTTGATCTAAGCCTCCCCTAGTTCCTTAAACACTTCTCTGTTTCGAGCTAGTCTCCTCTATCCCTTTGCTAAGCCATCTTTTAATTAGGCGACTTCTTTGTGATGATGTCTTTATAGTTCAAATTCAAATCCTTTATGTAACTAAAAACAACAGCGCATAAAGTTTGTCCAGTGAAACCCATACTAGATACTCCTGTGTCGTGGGTGGCCATAAAAGTTATCCCGTCACAATTTTCTAACTTCTGACCTCGCACAATTTCTCTGTGGAATCGGTGGACCGGCCATTCCGCTTGCCCCTTGTTTCTTCTTCTTTATAGCGGTATCCCGGTCAAGTACCAGCGTCCACTTAGATAGCAAAGTATGTAGCTGTGGGGACGAGATAAGATGACCGATTGCCATCTGACCTCATCCTCGGAAACCCCACGATTTCTACAACCTTACGACCAAGATCTCCCAGTACCACTGTTATACGTGCCTTCCGAAACACGGAGGAGGTCGGATAAAAAATATAAACCAGGGTTAGAATGGGTCAACGGGTCATCTGTCACCCGGTCGCAGCAAGAGCTACTTAAACCTAGCGATCTCCTCTCCGTTTACCCCTTGTTTAATAAAAACGTGTGTTTTCTTTTAGGTTTTGAAACGGACGGCCTCAAGCCGCCAGTATGGGTCGGGGGCGAGAACGAAGCCCTATTGAGGCTGGAGCGTCACTTAGAACGTAAAGCCTGGGTGGCGTCCTTTGGGCGGCCCAAGATGACGCCCCAATCTCTGTTGGCGAGCCAAACAGGCTTGTCCCCATATTTAAGGTGTTTTATGCGTTTAATATTCCGACCGACATATAAAAATGGAGAAGACCACTCGTTATGCGAGGTTATGGTTAGAATTACAAATCTTTACTTTCTTCTTTTTTAATCACCGAAACAAAAAGAGGGGTGTAATAAGTTTGATGTCGATGTCTGTGTGTGTGTGTGGTATCATAGCTCTCAAACGGATGGACCGATTTCAATGCGGTTTTATTCTAAAGCCGAGCCGAGAATTGATGAAAATCCGTCCAGCAGTTTGAAGAGTATCAGCTCATTTCCAATATTATGTTAGGGATTTTTGACATTGAATGAAATTATCATGCTTTTGTTTGATCGATTTCTTAGTCGAGAGTATTTTTAGCCTGTATTTGAAGAAAATTGGTTTAGCCGTTAAGTATTGGTTAACTTTGGGGGTGGAAGGGGGGATAAATAAACGATAAGTAGCGAATATATACGAGTAGGGTATCAAATGAAAGGATTTTATTTGTATATTACAAAATTGGGTATTTAAAAGAGGAGAAGGGGGGGTTGATAACTTGATGGTATTCAACGAACATACCCAAGTAGGGTATCGGGGGTTTTTTAATAAAAAAAGCTAACGTATTCAAGAGATTTAATATTTAAAAATAAATCTGAAAACCACACACACGTATATATCAAACACTGTACTGAATATAAATTCAGTTTCAGTTCAATTATGCGTGCTCAATGCACTTTTCGTCGCAAGATGTAGCGTCATCAGGAGATAGACTCTACAAAGTTGTAATTTAAAATCTTTTCTACGTCCTTTAAGGAGACGCGTGCACGAAATTATTGAAATAAATTTTGAGTTTACTCTTGAAGAAACAATTTTCATAATTAATTTTCTTTCAGGTTCGGTTGTTTATCCACGAGATTATTCTATTATCAACTAACGGAGTTGTATACGAGAGTGAAGCAGGTGCGGCCCCCTCTGTCCTTGCACGGCCAAATTTTGTGGAGGGAGTTTTTCTACTGCGCCGCGACGAGGAACCCCAATTTCGACAGAATGGAGGGCAACCCGATTTGCGTTCAAATACCGTGGGAGAAAAATCAAGACGCTCTAGCGAAATGGGCTAATGTGAGTGAGGATCAATGATGCATTAGTATTATAGTAATGTAGTGCCACATCAGGATCATGGCAAACTTTAAAGTTTACTATTGGCCAATTCATTGCTACCTTCATACCATGCCGCGGCGTTCTGGAAGGTTATTGGTCTATTCATTTACTATAGCTAAATTGATAGCACATGATGTCCTGAAATCACATTTATTTAATAATTTTATCTAGAAACATTGTAAACGTCATAAACGGTATAAATACGGTCGCACAGTGTCCGTGGGGGCATTCTCGTTTCAGCTAGCGAACGGTACAGACCTTTGGTGACGTCATAGCGCTTACCTTTTCCGTAAGAGTTATCTTTAAAGAGTGGTTACGAGTTTTTTGCAGGTTCTTTCGTAGCTCGAGTGGAGAATAAGTGTGTGATTAATTACATTTACTAAGAAAACGAAACCGAGTTTTGATATCTTGGCCATACCTAACATTAGAAATGCGTTCCCGCTGCCGCCGCGGCTTTGGATTTGATTTCATTAAGTTTAAGTGACTCCAAGCACATGCCAGACAATACTAACCATTTCCTTATATTGCTATATCAGACGCATCTTTACGCGTTATCACAGCAATAAAAGCTATAATCAAGGCTCCAATACTTGACAGTATAACAGTTTTATGAAATAAGAGCAGACTTATGTTATTGTATAAAATTTTATTGCGCACAATAGGCTTGGAGTTACGACCACTATATGACTGCTTTTTCAACTCTTCCTTGCAAACGGAGTTCTTTTTAATAAAAGTATTAGTAATATATTTTGACAACACTTCCGGCAGTATAAAGTCTGTCTTAGAAACGTGAAATTACACATCATTGTATTTAACGCGGCGAATTCACGGATAACAGCATGTTCGCAATGTAAAAGAAATTATGGGTAATAATTTAATTGGTGCCAGAATTGGTACCGGGCGCCCACAGGAAAAAGTCGCAGCCGCCATTGGCCGGACCCGATTCGCATTTGTAAAATTTCTTGCCTAAAATAAATTGTTTTTTTTTTTTCAATAAGCATGACGACAATTTTTTAAAAATAGGTTCATGTTCTCAAGTATAAAGCCAAAAATTTAATATTTCTGCGGAAATTAACGTTTTTATAGCAAATAAAAAACAATATAACGGTAAGGGTTAAAATTCGCTCATAAAACACTAAGTTGTCATGACGTCACTTTATGTTAACAGTGCGTTCCACTAAACGTCACCACGTTTTCGCCGCGATCGTCAAATATCGAATATCTGACTGAGTACTTTAAAACGTTGCGATCGCATATTGGAAGGCACTTTGTTACGGACAGATGATACAAGAACGGTATGGCGGTGTCTTCGATCGTGGACGCCGTCGGACGGACTGATCCTGGCCGCTCTGTGGCTGGAAACTGAGCAGACAATTTAGTTGATTATTCTAAGAAATCCCATTAGCTATCCCGCTGTGTCCCCCGGGATAGCCGGTCGGTTACAAGTTACTGTTCATTAACATTTGTACGGCTATGAAATTTAGATAAGCTAGTATTGAAACAGCGAGGAAATACAAGTATTTTGAGTGCTCTTAATTTATATAAGTGACCTTCATATTTAAACGTTAACA
The DNA here is from genome assembly GCA_024363005.1 of Charaxes varanes. Lineage (NCBI taxonomy): Eukaryota > Metazoa > Arthropoda > Insecta > Lepidoptera > Nymphalidae > Charaxes > Charaxes varanes. Next base: position 6,862,202 of record JANCMC010024009.1, on the reverse strand, counting down.
TATTCAAATTCAAAATTCGTCTATTTACTTAGGTTTTTTTTGCAAGTACTTGTAAAAGTCATATTTTTAGCATAATTAAATATACATATATATTTAATTATGCTAAAATTATGCTTGTTATAGTATGTAACAAGGGGCAAACGAGTAGCCGGTATTTACCTAAGTGACTAACGACGTCCATGGACAACTGCAACACGGGAGGGCTCGCAGATGCGTTGCCGTAACTTATCAAAGGTTTAATTTAAATTTCGAACTGGCTTGCAAATAGAAAGCTGTTAAGTGAAAAAAAAAACACAGGGACGCAGAAGGCCTCCCTATTCCGATGCCCACTATGGGGTCTTACATCGTAGGTAAGCCCCTTTGAATGCCAAGCCCCTCTTTTATACTCGATTATATTTTTACAACAATCTCTTATTAATTAAAACAAAAATTAAGATAATGTGATTACCGATCGAATTGAGAATACGGATTTGCCGAAATAACAACCAAATTGCTCAAATTACTAATATTAAAAATTGATATTTTAGCCACCTAACACTTGGGAAAGTGTAGAAGAAGTTGCGTTCTACGATGACAAAGGGATCCAGGCCAGAGTTTTTGATCCAACGGATAGCGGTCTGGACGGCATTCCTGACCACAATGTCGACGATGCGTCCTTGTGCTGGATCACCCACGAGAAGAATCAGCACGAAACCCGTTAGCTACTCTTTTAAAAATAGTTCTTACAGAAATGAGTTTTTCACATTTTTACATGTTCACTATCAAGTACAAAACTGGAGCGACTCAACTCCAAACAGTTTTAATATAGTATCTTCTATATAGTAACTCTCTATAGTAACTTTAATATAGTTATCCACAGTATACTACGCTTTTGGAATAAGCGCGTTTCTAACATGTAGTTTAAATTTAACCAGATACAAGTTACTAGAAATGAACATATCAAATGACTTTAAGTAATGCGACCACCCGAAAAAGACGCGGTAGTTTAAAAGCCTTACGTAAGGCGAAACAGTACTTAATTCTGGCTCAAACGTTACAACTTTACAAAGCACGAATTCAACGTTACATGGAGTAATGCTCTTTAATGAATTTACTCGAAACCAGCTCGTTTTATCATCTGCACGACCAGAAGGCCAGCAGATGCGCTGCCGGCCCTTAATGACGAGTTTAGGCCATCGGGAAGTCTCACAAATCGAACGAAACGCGACAACAACACCATCACTAGACGTGACAGCATTGCGTGATCGGCACGGTGATCTCATAAAGCCAATTGTCCAATTTTTTTCTTCAATTTCTTCTATATAAATATAATCTTAACATACTTTAATTATATTTACATGTCTATATATATTCAAACTATACAAACTTCTTCGAATTGTAAATGCATGAAAAGGATTTCTCAATTCATCTTTCCAATTGCTACAACACTAAAACAATGAAAAAAAACGGTCAAAGGATAAAAGGATACTATTGACTAGTCACCCGTGAGCGCCTTTGACCACCCTCCGACGATAACCTAGTTGCAATATAGGCTTTCTCTTTTATTTACTTTTCATCACAAATCCGGTTTGAAAAACTATTTCAGTGTTAGATAATTCATTTATCGAGAAAGGCTATAGGCTATATATCATCACGCTAAGACCAATACGAGCGGAGCACCAGTGAAGAATGTTTTAAAATCGGGAGTTCGTTTTCCCTTTTGGGAGCTTCTGCTGCGTAAGCTGCGTAAACGGTTAAAGTTTCGCAAAAATCATGTATGATGGAGTTGTTCCCTATTAAAAGTTCTAAATAAAACAGCATATATCTATCTTTTAAGGTTGGCACCCTATAACTTTTTTATGCTAACCAATTTTGTTCTAAAATAATGCATTATTTGCGAAGGTGTTGTTATAACCATGATATTGATCCTTATCCAAAAGCAATTTTTTAAACCCATAAGTGATCAAAGTGGCTTACGCGGACGAAGTAGGGGGTTACAGCAAGTCTTTCACATGTCTTAGTTCTAATAATTTATTCTATCAGAATAATCCTTTTTATCAGGCACTTTATTTTTAAAAAAAAGGTATTTCCTTTATATTTGGGGTAGAATTCAAATTGACTGCTCGCTGGTGGGGAGTCATCCGAGATGCGTCAAAAAATGATTGATATTCACAACTTTTATAAGCTTCATGTACATTTCTAAAAGGTTTATTATTTTGTAACAATATACGAGCGAACAGACCTTTCAACAGAATAGTAAAAAGTCTCTTCTCGTCCCCTAAATCTGAGTACTGGTTTTCTGATCGCACTTTACAACGCAAGGGTTTCTCCGATACTTCAAGAAATATGAACTTCTTTCATATCTTATCCATACTCCCCGGGGGTGAATCTTCCTTTATGTGTCCGATAACTGGTCAGATCCACTACAGATTCGCGACTCCGGAGCATCCTAGCTGCTACTGTCACTCCTACTATACCGTAGTGACCCACATTGTCGTGTCTGACGATGCTTTGTGAAGAGACAGCGGCGCCGTGTCCGTGCAGGTAACCAGCGTTTGCCACCGCGAGGAGGGCGCCGAAAGCTACGATCTAAGATAAAGAAAACGTTTGTAAATATTAAGCAGTACACAGACTAAAGTTAACGGATGAAACCCTTATTCGGGAATATAAAATGTCATGACCAAAATTAATGTTGTCTTTGTTAATTTAATTGTTGGAAAGTAATTCTAATCCATGGAGTAGTTATTACTCACTTTGCAGAACATTGTGTGTGTTTAGTAGAGCAATTGAGTGTCAATTGATATCAATCACGTCCAGTGGTATGGTTTTATAGAACACTGCGACGTATGACGGAGGTGGGGCGGAGAAATGACAACCTTGACACTGTGAATGATCAAGAGTATTATTACTTGTAAGAAACGATTTAAAGTTAAAATTGAATACGATTGTAGCTGTTCCCCGAAATGAGATTCATTTAACACCTATTATATATAAAAAAATATATAAGTTTACTTTCATTTGCTAGTCCACGTCTTGATATGTTTAAAAATAGTTATTCTTAGTGGTGTAATACTAATTATAATATATTGTGTAAAAATTTTTTTTTTTTTAGTTATTATCAATAAATTAAAATTTGTTTATTTTATTATGTAGTTTGTTTAATAATTTACCAACAACTGTAAGGCATTTAAAATTAATAAATTTGTTTACTTATTGCCAATTCGTTGTATGATTTAACTTTCAGTCATAAGTTTAGTCATATATGTCAAGATAAGGCACTCCTTGTAAGTAATATTCTGTAACACTCGTACATCATCAACAATAATTACCCTTAAGAATAACATATTGATGAAACGAATTTCTTAGCATTCCATATATAATATCACTGGTATATCGGCGAATAACTTTGTATAACGAGATCAAAGGAATACTTGGAGACCAAATAGTACGGGAGAGTCTTGTCTTTATGTTGACCTGTTCCTTTACGCATAACGTCAAAATTAATTCCATGAAATCTTATAACATTAATAAACTTCGGAAACAATCGAATAGAAATCGATTACTCTAAAATATTTGAAAAATAATACTCTTTACTTTGCGGTTATCCCGGTCTGGTACCAGGATCCGCTTAAATTACGGAGGTTGTGACCGCGAGGAAAATTAAGATGACCGACTGCCGTCTGACGTCCTCCCCGTAACCCCCACAATCTCACGACTAATATCCCTGTGACCAGGATCAAGAATCACTGTTTTACGTTCGTTTGGAAACCAGTACTGTAGTAAAAACATATGTATGTTTGGAAACCAGCGTTAGAATTGGTCTCCCTCATCTATCAGCCAGCCGCGGTAAGAAGAACTGCCTAACCTAGCGATCGACTCGAAGGCCAACCACTGATTAAGCTACAAACTCGTCCCTTAACTTAAATAATTAATCATATTCTTGGGACGTGCTTCGCTAAGTCTGAGGACCGTGAAGAAAATCTCCACCGCAGCTAATGGAGCTGATACCCTTTAAATTTCTGAACAAATCTTCACAAATTGTAGCTAAGAAACGTCGATCACGTCAGCTTTCGAGCAGAAAATAATCGCATCTTGATCAGTTCATTCGTTTAGGAGCTACGATGCCGCAGACGTATACAGACATCTCAAACTTTATAACACCTATATTTTTGCGTCAGGGGTTAAAAAGGAAAAACCTGTTTCGAATACTGAATTTAAACGCACTGTACGCCAGTTCTACAATTACTGATTTTGAAATTTGTTTAGACTTAGTGTCGATGATGTGTTAAATGTGTAAAATGAATTTTGGCAAGTATTCATGAATTTATTCGTGCAATATGCACTATATGAAAATTGAGCTCTATAGCGTCTGTAATTAAATTGACATTTCATTAACTAGTACTTTGTAGCTTCAGCCAACTGCAATAATTTGTGCTAATTTGTTATCAAAAACAAGGTTGCATCTATTTGAAGAAATATTTTAAATGTAACTTTAAGAGCCCTACATCACCGAGACGCCTTGGCGACGTAGCCGTTTACATATCAAAAAATTCATAATAAAATTTAGGACAGATAACTCATTTGGCGGTGGTTTGGCGACGTCGCCAAATTAGAAGCGTAGCCACAACTACTACTGGCTACTCCATCGGCAACCGCAAGTATCCACGATTACGTAGCTGGCGACGTCGTCTTGGCGTCCTGCTGAGGTAGGGTAGGGCTCTTATGTGTGATTGAAGTTAAAATATCTGCTTATAAACTATGTTGAGATTGAAGGAAAGTAATCCGAAGAAGGTAATTTCTGATTGACTGCTTAATATAAAAACATTTACTTATAAAATACAGCATTCTCATACGGGTAAAAGTTATATACTCATAGGTCAGTACTAAATTAAAAACTATTTATGTCTTATACACAGTATCTCGCTATATAACTTTTAGCACCATCGAGTAGATAAGAGTCGCTACTAATTAAAGGCCGACCGATCTGAGCTCACTAGCAAGCAGGTATTTGTATATATGTAGTTCACCATTGAAAAGTTTACTTGACAATATAAGAGGTTTAAAAGAATATGACACAGTAAGAATACGTGACTACTATCACGTCTTGAGCTTCGTGCTTCTGAGACGCTTACTCTATCATTGAACACCTGGAGACGCATGATTCACAAAACTGTCATTTGTTTTGAAATAAAAACAGATAAATACATAAAGTTTCACGAAGGGAGATTGAACGCGACGGTTCTATGTTCTACCAGTATAATAAAACTGATAAAGCTATCTATAGTTAAGCCACTAACTAATGAATAATAATATAGTTAAGTTTTAAAATGTTCATTCGCGCATTTACGCATTTTATTTTTTCATGTAAACAAAAAATAGTTTATAGATAGCTTTATCAATTTTATTAAATACGTATAACCGTTCGCGACACAGTAAGAATGTTAACCAAGGTTAACCAAGTGAAACCTAAGCGACTAGGGTTATTTTATTTTAACAGAATTTTCAAAGTAAAAGAAAGCTATATTTTTATCGAAAAGGTACCAGAATTACGCTTGTAGAAACAGAGTTGTTGTTTTTCGATATTTGACGTCCAGCTGCCAGCATCAAATCTTCGTTTACAGAAAATTTATGTATCTGAACTCGAACTCATTTGACGTAATATAAGAAATCAATCGAGGATAATCATTATAGTTTTGGGGAGTACTTTTTAACCGACCTAAAAAAGGAGGAGATAGTCAAATCATTGTATGTTTTTTTGTATAAATGTTACGCAATTTCTCCAAATAGGAACCGATTTTAATGATTTCTGCTGTTTCGAAAAACATATATTAGAGGTGGTATTTTATCGAAATCGGCCGAGTTGTTTTTGTAAAATCAACAAAATTTCATATACACGTCGTTATATTGGATGATATATATATATATATATGTATATAGTCCTCCTCCTCGATTTCGACGACGGCGACTTAAGAAAGCAAGGATTACGATTTATTTATTCGTTTATTTTTTTCTATTAGGAGCTCTAATGTGGCTCGCTAAACCAAATTTATTTTTAAATGTCCTACTACAAGTGTGGCAGTAAAGTTGGATGATATCTACGTTTATTCCGAAACACCTCATTAGAGCACTGCGATTACTGGCCTACCCATAGACACAAAAAATTAAAAAATAAATTGTTTTTAAATAATAACAAAACCGTCTTCAAGAGACACCACGGAAATAAAAAAATATTTGGGACTCGCATACAATTTACTTGACACCTACGGATTTGTTGAAGTCGGTGCCATCAGTTATGTGGGAAACCAATTTGGCTTGGTACCGACTAGTTCCTTACTGTTTTTGAAGGTGCTGTTTAATCTTAAAATTTTAAATATTTTAAGATTAAACAGCGTTATTACAACTAGCTAGCTCTTTTGGAATACCAGCTAAATTTAGTTGACATAAAAAGGACTGAGTGGTAATACGTTTATTTTTCACTGTAATTATGTGTCAGTATGAGTCAGGACAGGACACCTTAAAATGGTTAATCACCTAAATATTCGATTGGATTACTTTTTTTATGAAATAGTAAATATGAGTCGTTAGCTGAAGTGATGGCGAAACAACGTACAGCGGCGCGCGCCAAAATTAGAAGCTGGCACTGAGCGCGGCCAACTCAAGACACCAGACGATGGCCGGCAACGCATCTGCGAGCCCTCGGGTGTTGCGGTTGTCCATAGGCGTCGGTAGTCACTTAGGTGAACCGCCTGCTCGTTTGCCCCTTGTTATAAAAAAAAACCTTTTTAGTTGAACACCCTCTAATTGTCTAGAAGTGGAAGATAACAAAAAGAGAAGAAAGAAGAAGAATTCGTTTACTACTGGGCTCCCTTTATGATTAGGTACTTCTAGAATTTACCATTGATGATAAAAACACTATCTTCGCCTGTTCTTCTCTTTTTCCTAGAGATAATTAAAACAATACGCGCGAAATCGTTATGTGAAAGTTAAATCGTAAAGAAATATTTTTTTAATTGAAAATTTATCGCTCACGCTAACGCTCAGCCTTTAATATGCGCGTACCTCAAGTATTATCTGTTTGAGAGGTGCTCGCTTATAAAATATGAATAAGGTGCCTCGAGACGAACACACTCCACTAAAAAGATAATTTTTACTAACAATAGGTTAAGGCACTACCTGTACATACTAACACAATATGGATGATAATCCAAATTTATTATTATTTTTTGTTATTTATTATTATTATTAAAATCCTATAAGTCACGAGCAGAGCCTGTCTGAGGTCAATTTTATGTTGAAGCGCGATCCAATTATGGCGACCATCTTACATGCTCTGTATCTGTAAAAATTGCACATTAAGAGTCGCCCTTATTAGGGGCGTCTCCTAGGACTCCGCGCTTGGAGCGGCCGCTCCGTTCGCCCTCGGGTAGGAACGGCCTTGTATCCAGGTCTCACGCAAAGCAAGGTATTCAGTTATTATTTATGACAGTATTACTTCCTAGCGTTATCCCGGTTAAGTACCAGGGTCCGCTTAGATTGCAGAGGATTTGGCTGTAGGGCGAGTTAAGATTTTCTTATTAGTTTCAGAATTAGGGCCCTGTTTTCTATTGAAAATGGGTGTATAATTCGGTATCGTTAATCTATACTAATACATAAAGCTGAAGGGTTTGTTTGTTTGTTTGATTGTTTAAACGCGCTAATGTCAGAAACTACTGGTCCCATTTGAAAAATTCTTTCAGTGTTTGATAACCTATTTATCGAAGAAGGCTATAGACTATATATCATAACTCCAAATGTTTTCGCCTAATTTTACGCAGATGAAATCGCGGGAACAGGTAGTTTATAATAAAAGAGAAACTAAAAGTTGAACTTATTAAGTATTAAGCTTCATCCAAGAGATGGCGCTTAACTCCAATGGCCGCCTGGATAGCTAATAGCGCGTAATATTTAGAAAATATGTGGCGTGAAATTTGCATTTTTCAAACTATTTCCTCAGAGTGTATTTGAAAATTCACATATAGAATTAGCTGTGCCCACGACTGCGTCCGCGTAAAATTAGGTAAAAAAATTAGTGTGATGATGTATAGCCTATAGCCTTCCTCGATAATTAGGCTATCTAACACTAAAAGAATTTTTTCAAATCGGATCAGTAGTTCCTAAGATTAGCGCCTTCAAGTAAACAGACAAACAAACTCTTCAATTTTATATATTAGTATAGATGTGTATAGAAACAGCTGGGATAGACGTTCCATACATGTATTTATAAAAAGTCACTATACAGACAAGAAAAAAAATTGTACAGAAATATTTGTCTAACACTTAAATGAGCTTAATAATAGTCCAGTCAGATGTGGAATTATACAGTAAGAGCCCTTGAACAGCCTGATTTAGCCACGATCACTCAAAAGTCATAATAAGCTATTGTTCTTACCTGTATAGAGAGCATGCGCTGGCAAACTTTCATTCATGTGAAACTAGACCAATGATTTAAGAAATAAAGATGGCACGTCAATCAAAAGATCTAGTACGGATGTCATCAATTTGAAGTATTTTGAAGTAACGACAAAATCTGTTTTTTTTTTGTATATTTTAAGTAATCTTTTGACTTTTCCTTCCTTTTTTTAACCTTCCCGAAAATAAGGGGAGTAATAAAAACGAACAAAATGGTTTAGCGGTTTTGGAGTTTTAGCGCGACTAACGAGCAATGACTTATTTATATATATAGACTAGTGTTGCCGCGATTTTGCCCGCGTTTATCACTTAAGGGCGTAAGAAAAGGTTAAGGCCGATTCTTAGATCTCTCAAACATGCGCAAAAATCTTCATAAGAATTGGTCAAGCCCTTTCGGAGGAGTTCATACTGTGACACGAGAATTATATATGTTATAATTATATTTTGTGAAAATGAATAAGCAAAATGCTAAGCTTTGTGAGGCCTCGCGTAGTTTTCCTAATGGGTAAATTTTTAAGACAGTTTTTTGTTGTTGTCAATGTTCACTTTTAATGATTATAAGATATCATATTATTTTTAAACAGATAACGCATCTAGATATTAAGTAAAATTACTATGTTAAAGCATAAATCTGCAGATATGATAGTTTTTCAGTTAAGTGTACCAAAAAAATTGCTCGGGTTATGGGATACTGGCAGGACACGCTTCGCTCGCCTTAAAGTCTAAAATTTTAATGCAAACGTCATCCAAACATATTGGTTAACGCAATGGTCATGAACGTACAGATAAATAAATAAATAATAAATATATACAGGACTATATGACACACGGACGTCTGTTCCTAAGGGAGACAACTTAATGCCTGTGTTATAGGTAACAGACGCCTGTTATACACAAATATTTTTTCTTCCTGGTGGCCTAAACTCGTCATTAAGGGCCGGCAGCGCATCTGCTGGCCTTTTGGCCGTGCAAGATGTCCATGAGCGCCGGTAGGCACTTCGGTGCCTGCTGCCTGCTCGTTTGCCCCCTTGTAACATAAAAAAAAGTGCAAGGAAGTTTTTTATGTACAGAAAAAAAATATCCCGGTAAAAGTAAAGATCCCACGTTCACTTTCCGCGCACAAATTGATTCTAGATTTTTTTTTACGTTACAAGTGGCAAACTAGCCGGTTGTTCACATAAGTGACTATCGACGCCCATGGAAATCTGCACCACCAGAAGGCTAGCAGATGTATGGCCGGCCTTTAATGACGAGATAAGGCTACCGGGAAGTCTCACAAACCGAACGAAACGCGGCAACATTACGATCACATGACGTGACAGCATTGCCACCACTTCACGCCGATCTTATGTGGGTCGGATATCAAATATAAACCACTGTTGGAATGGGTCATCCATCTATCATGTGACCAAGATAAGAAATGCTTAAGCTAGCGATCGACTCAAATGCGGACCTTTGATTATGCTACGAATGTAGGGGAATGGAAAGGGAATGTAGGGGAAACTCTACACTTAAAAATACTTAATTTTTCCATATATGACAAAGGCAACACGCAAAAATTTCCCTTTATAAGATAAAAAGAATACTGGGCTACTGGACAACTTAATGCCTGTGTTATAATGATAATGAAATTTGTATGTTTTTTGTTGAAAGTTCCTGAGTATTAGTTAGGAATTATCGAGCTGTTGCCAATGTTGAAAACCTCATATATAACTTTTGAAACAGATAATTAACAAGAAGGTATGAATAAATCTTTATATTATACTGAGTGACTGGTGAGACACTTAAAATACTTAAGGTTGCACCGCCATATTCCGGGCTGATTTGTGAATGTATACCATACAGGGCGCTACCCAAACGCATACAAAAAAAATCATCTAAATCTGTCCAACCGTTTGAGAGGAGTTCAGTGACATGCCCACATACAGTAGAATTATATATATAAAAGATAAATTTGTAACATGTCAATTCATTTAAAGTAGAAAACATCCTAAAACTTCGAACATAGTAAATATTCGAATAAAATTAAACGAGATTATGTTAAATGTGAACACATTTACATGAGGGTCCAATCAGGGCATTGCAAATTATATAGACATTAATTATTACATAGACAATCAAATTCATTACATTTATTAACATTAAAGATCCTTGTTATTCCTTATAGCAGTTATCTGTTATACCGGAGCCAGACATAGCTCAAAGTGTTTGTACATTTTTGTGTTTCATTAAAAACGAAAGGAGAATTGCGTTGCCGACGAGCATTTCAGTAGCTTCTTGATCCTCTTCGCTACCTGTATTAAAAACATTAACAATTAAAACAGTTTTTTGTATGGTTAAATAATGATACAGTCTTCAGATTTCTTCTTCTATTTTAATCTAATTTTTAAAAGAATATTTTTATTCTGCTTACAAGTCCAATGCATTAAGACAGGTGTTCAAAGTCACTGATTTACAGACATTTTATTAGCAATGTAACAAATCTATACCTATAAATTGTTGATAATTCAATTTAAACAAATTGAATTACAAAATTTGAGTAAAACATTTGTATAGAATTTTAAACCTTATCACTAGTTATATATGGTCTAGAACAGGCTCGAAACAACCGGTCTAACTAAATACTTTTTTGAAAGCATGTGCAAGTTTTTATTTTGCAGAATCAAATAATTTTATTATACACTTGATAATATTGATCGTGGGGGTTCCGAGGATGACGTCAGATGGCAATCGGTCATCTTAACTCGCTCCCATAGCCAAATCTTCTGCAATCTAAGCGGACCCTGGTACTTAAATATTACCTTTACCAGCCCGCGGCCCCTGGCGTTACCGACCTCTGATTTAGAGTATAGATCAATATACATTAGACATTAGCCTTATGCAAGACCATAAAAATTAACACGTGATACCAGCAACCATATCCAGTCTAATAGATTGTCCCGAAGTATTTCTAATATATCCTATTTACAGTAGCGTGTATGGTAAACGACGGATTTGGTCTATTAAAGAACCCAGGTGGCTTCTTATCTCCCCCAAACAACGCAAACAATTAAAGCGTGTCTTATCGCGTCCATATTTAAACCGGATCAGCACGAACAAATAAAAGCGGGTGTGTATCAACGCAATCATTACCCGCCTTCTGCACAATTCATACAAATTGGGTAAGATCCCCGACGCAGCGCTGTCCTTCCAATGTTTAAAGAGTGCGATTTTTTGGACAATGCGACATCTGGCACGATAAAATATGCATTGATTCGATTTAAATATGAAAGTTTAAAATATCAGGACTGTTTAACATCCATTGCCGCTGCAATAAGCTATTGTGGTGACTAAGCCATGATGAAAATAGCATCAGCGAGTAGGAGATGTGAGATGTACTCGCCGTTGATGTTTATACCGGGTTCAAACTAGTCTAGATTCTTGCAGAGATCCTCCAGTGAATTGGTGGATCATTTTTAGGGTATAATACCTCTTTTGTCACTCGCTAATGCAACTGGATTGGTCCAAACATTTAGAAATAGTTCACTGACAATACTGAAACTGACTGTTCAGCATCCATTGCTGCTGCAATTAACTATTGCATTGACTCAACCATGATGACAATATCATCAGCGAATAGGAGGTGTGAGATGTACTCGCCGTTGACGTTCATACCGTGTTCAAACTAATCTAGATTCTTGAAGAGGTCCACCAGTGAAATAGTCGATATTTTTGGGATATAATACCGCTTTTAGCACTCCTTAATGCAACTAGATTGGTCCAAACGTTTAAGAATAGTTCAGTGACAATCCTGAAACAGAAATAAATATATAATACGTATAAAACATTTAAGGACCAAAAAAATTCAGAAGTCGTATAGCGTAAAAGCACCTCCGTATGAAAACCTGTATACACCTACAGCTACAGCTGTTTAATATTTTAAACTTCATTTTATTTTATAGGGGGAAATAAAAACTCGGTCAAGTACGAAATAGAATTAGGAGCAGCATTTGAGCCTTTTTTTGCAACATTGTACCTACTTTACGCAATGAGAACTTTGAGGTCCTCAATAATTTCTATATGAAGGTATGAAAACAAACATTTTATATTATAATAGGGGTTTTATTAATTACTTTCATGCCACCTATAAAACAGCTAGTCGTACCCGCGACTTCGTTCGCGTAAAATTAAATGAAAAATAGATTCAAATTTAGCGTCATTATTTATAGTCTATAGCCTTCCTCGATAAATGGGCTAACTAAATCTAAAAGAACTTTTCAAGGACCAACGTTCAGCAGTTAACACGTTCAAGCAACAACAAGAAACAAACTAACTCTTCAACTTTGTATATTAGTATAGATTAAGACTGAATTAATCAAAATTTGCCACACTGAGACTTAAAATACTGCTACTCATGTCAAGTAGATTAAAGTCGTCTAAAATCCTTTAAAGGTTCGATAGAAGCTGTGAAAGAATAAAGTAACTATGTCTGTAAATTTAAAGAAGTGAATTGATCACGTGGATTGCTTTGATAGAAGTGTGGAGTGAAATCTTTATACGCCGAGCACGCTGTACTATTGTCGCACTATTCCAGATTATTATTTATTTATGATTTATAAACTCTGTGCTTAGATGGAAGGAAATCATGATGATGATGATGATGTTGCTGCTGATGCTGTTGATGGTGCTGCTGCTGATGATGATGAGTTGGAAGGAAAGCCAAAATATGAAGAAACATATCTAATATGTAATTTGTAATTTTTCAATAACTAAATGTAACTCAAGTATAAAAGTAAGTGTTGATGGTGCTGCTGCTGATGATGATGATGCTGCTGCTGCTGCCGATGATGATGAGTTGGAAGGAAAGTCAAAATATGAAGAAGCATGTCTAGCATGTATTTTGTATTTTTTCAGTAACTAAATGTAACTCAAGTATAAAAGTAAGTGTTGATGGTGCTGCTGATGATGATGATGATGCTGTTTCTGCTGCTGATGATGATGAGTTGGAAGGAAAGCCAAAATATGAAGAAGCATGTATAATATGTAATTTTTATTTTTTCAATAACTAAATGTAACTCAAGTATAAAAGTAAGTGTTGATGGTGCTGCTGCTGCTGATGATGATGCTGCTGCTGCTGCTGCCGATGATGATGAGTTGGAAGGAAAGCCAAAATATGAAGAAGCATGTCTAATATGTAATTTGTATTTTTTCAATAACTAAATGTAGCTCAAGCATAAAAGTAAGTAAATTACAATGTTTGTATTGCCTGCTTTCAGCACGATAACAGTGTATTTATTCTAACAACATGCATCTGATAGACAGAAACAAGAAGTGTAAATATTTACTCCATGATTAAGGCTCTATCGGACCTGATTCCAATTTAAATTGTGCATCAAACCAAATATAAGGTATTGCTGAGATTTTATGAATTGCTGTATTAGGAATATTCTCGTGAAATTGCTTGGACGGCTTATAGACATGATACTCTTGCATAGATTGTGCTGTATTATATTTCTTTGTTGAATTTATGTTGTGTCTCAACACAATGTAAACGTACTAAAGGTTATTTAAGTATAGAAAACCAGTATATTTTCCAACATCTGAATTATTTTCCACTTGTCAGTTACTCTCAGTCTGAAAATTTTTAATCTTGAATACTATTTTACGAAAACATTTTCAACTAACCTATGACCCCGATATTAATAATAAACGTATATCACATGTAGTCTGTACGTGTACCTCACCTGGGAATGTATTAGCGAGGCGTCACTACACCTACATTAGCTGCAAACCCTATAACGAAATAAATAAAATTCTTAATATTTACCCCCTAACTGCAAGTAAATGTATGAATGCATAATATGGCTCACAACGCTATCGTACGATGAAGTAGAGGATCTTTTAGGATCTATAAAATAACAGTAGATACATTACACACACTCACGCCCACGCACACGCCATTCACGCACGTCTACACATTTAATGAGTAGTAGTAATTGTAATAGTCTAATTTATGTACGTATTTTGTCATAAGTTAAAATTAAGAACGAAAATTTCCTTTTACGGAGGAAGGCGATGATTATCGTGACACAGTTGTTACTTTTGTAGGATTATCGTTTCCATTTGTTAGTACTACCTATGTTGGAACAGTTTTAAATAAATAAATATTTAAAAAAAAATGCTTCGCTCAGAAACTGGCGCGCTCCGCTTAAAATACGAAATTTTGTGAATTTAATACAAATTTTCATATTTTGGCCGTCAATCTAACTTTGGCATGGGGTTAATCTAGCAATGTTTACTTCGGGGCTTTAATTATTTCAAGCTTGAAACTGTTAAACGAATAGATTCAAACTAATTTCGAGCATTCATTTCTATCGTTCCATCATTGTTACGGACAGATGAGACATGCACGACATGGCGGCGTCTTCGACCGTGGACGCCGTCGGACGGACTGATCCCGGCTACTCGCGACACTGTGACCGTTACCGACACCTCTGTATGTTCGAGTTCTAACTTCTGTGCCACTGTCATCTCTGCACCAAACATGACTAAACTGGGGAGAGGATACTAGAATTGAAAACTAGCGATCGTCATAAAAAATGTCCTAATATATTTTAAGTTGGATTAAATTACAGATAGTTACGAAATTTGTTTAATATCGATTTCTCGTGAATCACTCTATCTATTGATGAAAAATTAATGGCATTCCATGCATTAGTTTTTGAGTTTATCAAGAATAGACTAACAGACAGACAGACAAAACCTTTTTTATTTAAAAGGACACCCGGCGGACGGCTTTGTTTTATAATACGTAAAGAAGAATAGGTACCTGCAGAGGCGGCAAGCAAAACAAGGTTCGGAAGCACTGCGACACCAGCAACGTTTGTACAGGACTCGTCTTGCAAAGATTTCTACCCAAGTTTTGCTTTCATCTCATAGTTTCTTCACAATATCACTATAATTTCTGTAAACCGTTTTTATAAAACCGCTTGACTATGTATATTTCTTAGTAACCTTGTTAATGAATTTTGTATCGTAGTTCGTAACATAGAATTTATCATACAACATTGAAACATTCCCCGTATTTCTTGGCTGTATTCCCATTAACCAACAATTTTAATTCCTTCATAGAGAATACAATCCATCGTCATAAATAAAGTTGACGAATCGACAAACGGCAGCGTTTATCGTTCAAACAGTGTCGAGAGTTTTGGGACGATCGAGTATGAACAATAGCGGTAATCAATAATAGCACCGCCTTTGTGCGTCCAGTGTGTGGTAATTAGCTATTTGCTACACGACGAAGACAAATTATATCGTTCCTCGATTAATTAAACCGCGTAACTGCCCAATCAATCGATTTATCTCTGGAATAGCTGAAACCATTTTGATAAAACTTTCACTCACACATAGCATAAGGAATAACGAAGACCACAGTATTTTTGCAGGGTATAGTGCTTTACGTAAAAAGTAAAAATCCAAAAAATTATGAACAAAATGTCAAAGTCGGGGGTTACAGCTAGTTGTCGAATATGAAATCAGAAATAAGCCCCATGAATCACATAATTTACGATATAGTTTTTATCTTATTCGGACATAAAACGCAGCCTTCAACCTTGGATTGGATAAGCTGAGTTTGTCGCAAGTTATGAGATATTAACACTGCGGAACCTGTTCCGAAATAAATTAATTTGAATTACAAAAAACGACTATATGTCGACCATACGCGAGATCTTGGATGCAAAAAAAGAGTTTTTCAGAATTTTCAGCTATAGGGTAAGTTTTATCACAAAATAAGTTCAGAAGGGTTTTTGTTGCAGAAACCTGATTACCTTTCTAAAAGCAAAATAGCCTACCTTAATCCTTGTAATATCAGCTGCTCCTAGTGAAAGTTTAATCAATATGGTATCACCCGTTTCGGAGATAACCCGAATCCAAAACGGACATACAGATGGGCACAAATATTTTAAATTTAATTTACTTGTGTTTTTTTTTTAATGTTCATAACTATATAGATACTTCAAGTTATTTCTAATGTTCTATTCAACTCGCAGCGAATATGACATTTAATTTGATCGAAAAATCTAACTATATGACTACACAGTATGTCTTATCTTGAATAATGATCGAAGTAAATGGATTGGACGGAATGGAATAGATATGGATTTATAAACAACTCGACTCGACGCTATCGCAATACAAGTTTATTACGTGGAAGTCAGTCTCGAAAAAAGACGTCACGTTATTTAAATAATGCCTGTGTTATAGGTAACAGACGCCTGTTATACACAAATATTTTTTTTAGAAATATATAAATACATACATATATACTTAAGTAAGTAAGTAAGACATACACACACGCACATTCTCATATGTAAAAACCACTTTCTTTTATAGTAAATAACCATTTAATTGTATAGTATACTGACATATACCGCATTTTTATTCTTTGGTAAATGAACTTTAAATTTAACGTGTTATAGAAGAGCTGGTCCTTGTAACACGAGTTTTTCATACACTTACTAGAAGGGTCCAACCTCGTTTACCACCGTAATGTTCATTTAGTTGAAAAATAAACAATATTTCATATTCATTTAAGTCCGCAAGGTGCTTGGTTTAATTCCAAACCTCTCTCGGTTAGGGGTATATACATAAAAAAGAAATACACTCGGAGCGCGGGGACTCGCGCGAGCCCGGTCGATGGTTCAGTGGTAGAATGCTCGCCTGCCACGCGGGCGGCCCGGGTTCGATTCCCGGTCGATGCAGTCTTTTTTTTTATTTTTTAATATTCTTTGTATATACAGAATTATAGGTAAGAAATAATCTTTTCGTCGGTCAGTATGTAAACAAAAAAAAAATTAGTATAGATGTTATTTATACAGGTAAATATTAGACACTACTTTCTTATCTTTATACATAGCACTTTAGATGGTTCTAATTGCTTTTTTCATATGTTTGGCACTCTTTCCTTAAACATTTAAATTTAAAAAATACAAGGATTTTCCATAAAACAAAAGGTTTTAAATCATTGCAAAATAATATTAGCGAATGCATAAAAATGTTATGATATATTTTGCTAGATTTGGTACATTTTTGATAAATATTAATTATAATAAAAATAAATGCTAAAAAAGTGAGTTTAGTATTTCCCCTCCTACTAAGCTTAAATTAAAAACTTGTATTAGGAATGGGTGCGACAATACCCCAACGGCGGTGGGGTTTGAACCGGGTACCTTACAGACTTCAGTCCATACCCTATACCTTGAGCTATTGAGGGTCTAATGATTTTAACGGGATTATAGGACCTGTCAGATACACAATTTAATTAAAGGTAGCATAAATTTATTTAGAGGTAGCGCCACGTTTTCAGTCCTGCAGCCGAATTGGAAATGCGCGGGCGCGACAACGGTACCAGTACCACTTTCTTACATGAGATCGGCGTGAACTGCCAGTAACGCTGATAGTATTATAGGCACATCTCGTTCGGTTTGTGAGAATTTCTGGTGGTCTAAACCCATCATATGCCATAAGCTATAAACGATTAAACAAGAAAAAGGGGTTTGGTTTTTTGCGTATATCTCAAAAACCGTTTGACATAAATTGATACACACTCAACATCTATTACCTAACTTAATTTAAACTATTATAACGTCATTGTGCAAAAATAGTTTTCTCATAAATATTCTAGTAATAATTTTCATGTAGAGTAAAACAAAGCATACTGAAAATTAGTTCACTCCCATACATATATTTGGGGAACCTAGACAGATAATGCTCGTCTTATCATCAAACTTTAAGCAAAGAAGTATCCATTCTACTAGTAACAGACAGAAATGGTAAGTAATTCCTGTTAAATAAACGGAAGAAATTGCGTACTATTTGCTGCGATTATTAATACGAAACATGCCTTCGGTGGGTCATTCTTTTTTAAGTTTCTATTTAAAAAATTATTAAACTATAACAATCCACTTAAAATGACTGTCAATATATCTGTTGTCATGAGAATGTATCAAGCATAATTTAAATATGTAAAAAACTAATTTGATATGCTTCCCGAAATAGCCTACAAATTAACGCACCCCAATTCGACTGGCAAATAGTGAGCTGTCGATTTTGTTAAGGTGAGTGTACACTCACCTTAACAAAATCGACATCCTTCGTGTACACGAAGGATGGATGGCACGAGATAGATGATTTTTTTTTTACAATAAAATGAATTTATTGTAAAATAGTTTATTTTAAGACTGAAATTCATTGGTTAACTAAATTTTTTTTTACATTTTTTTAAAATAATTTCGCAATATTTTGTTTTATTTTTTTTGTTATTTTTATGGTTTCATTTAAAAAGGCATTCATAGTGTACGAGTATGGCCACTGAAATGCAGTGTCACACAATATCGTGACACTCTGACATATTTTCTTATGTATTTACACCGAAACTAAGTAGCTTTCACAGTCCACGTCAAAAAATATGACTATTCAAAAAATATGACACACGGACGTCTGTTCCTAAGGTAGACAACTTAATGCCTGTGTTATAGGTAACAGACGCCTGTTATACAATGTTTTTTGTAGAAATATAAATAATACATACATATAGATAATATCCACGACCCTCGGAGCGAAAGGTAAGCACACTGCCCACTGCGCCAACGGGCCAGTCGACCCCTAGATTCAAGGGTTCATCGCAAAACCTTAAAAATCTTTGAAATTGGACAACACAAAATCATTGAATTCCACGACAAAAGAAGTCGCGAGTTTTAGCTAGTCTATAAAAATCGATCACCATTCGTATGAAAGACCGTTAATATACGGAGAATCGAAAGTATTCAATATTTAATCGGCAATACGAAAATACGTACGATCCTTTGTCTCCAAATAAAAATGGATATTTCACGTCCTTCCCAAAGAAATGTGAGGTGAAATATTGTTTGGCGGTTCGTTTGTGGTGTTGTTATGTGGGTGTTGTGTGGGGTGTGGGGGGGGGGGGGGGGGGGGTCTGAACAATCAATACCGCGGACGTCTCATTCAGTTCCCTTTACTCATTAGTCTTCCGGCAGCTTCATACCTTGTTATTGGATCAGTCAGTCTTTACCAATCAATTAAATTCACTGACCCTTGTCAGTATATATTCATTTAGCTCTTAGGTTATTAATTATAGTGTAGTAACACTTGTGTTAACAGTAAAAGCATAATCGAATAATGAAATTTAATGTACTTACTTATTTTTTTTTTAATTATTAAAATTAATTTTAGTTTATTTAAATTAATTCCATAATGTTCCGCACGATTCCATATTATAATTCATACAAAGATACTTTTTAAACCTATTACTATTTTTACACGAGGTTTTTTTAGCAAGGAAAATAGAGTGAGCTACAAATACATAACTGCTGTTCTAAAACTAATTTTACCTCGATTGCTTACCTATTTCGCTTATAAAAATTCTGCACTGCTGCATTAAAAAGACAGTGCAAGGTCGGTGATAATACGGGAAAATACAGTTGATCTTTCCGTTCACAAGTAAAACCACAATTGTGTCCTAAACCTGACCTTATTGTGGTGTAGCAGGTACTTTATTGATCGTATAATCCTGCATGAACTAAAAGTTTTATATTACGCACCCTTCGTCCCCACTTCGAATAGTTTTGTCGTTGATCGTTGCTCATAACTGCATAGTTCTGATAGCATGAGATTGAATTGTAGATTAATCTCAACTGGGTCCTAGATTCCATCCGATTATAAGATGTAAGAAAAGACAAAACGTTTTTTGATATCACTACACGCTAACGCCATCTACAAAATACATAGGTTTCTAATGAACTGTATCCAAAACAATGTACACAAAACCGTGATTTAGTTTATACTTTTAAACATCCAGTCTCACACAACGATAGTGCCCGTATTTACGTTTACTCATTGTTTGCTCCTTAGATTTGCCCGTATGGAACTTCGACGGTAGTTCAACTGGTCAAGCTGATGGTCACAATTCGGATACGTTCATCGTGCCTCGCGCCATGTACAAGGATCCATTCCGACGTGGAAACCATCTGCTCGTTATGTGCGACACTTTCAAATACAACATGGAGCCTACAGGTATATTCTAAGATCTAAATCGACTTCTAAAATTAGAAGGTCCCCAATTCAAATGATCCTTTATCCCGAAACACTTAATACCTACAAATAGAGTACCGTTCATTTCAAGTATAGGTAGTTTGAGTACCGTTAGGTACTTAGTGCTTGGGAACATCCTTTGTTAATAAAAGCTTACAGGAATTTAAAGTTAAAAATGTTCAAAAAACGCAATTTGCTGAGAGTATTTTTCAAATTAAGTACAATTTTGATAGTGCTAGAGAAATCTGGGAAAATTTTTTAACGCTATAATTATTTTCTAAAGCTGCTAAGTTTTAAAATAACCGATTAAAGTGTTTTTTTTTACACTTCCTCCTATTAAAAAAAATATGTACTTGTTTTGAATTTGATAGTGTGCATTAAATTAGTCTACAATAAACTGAAAGGAAGTAATTAGGTACTATCCACAGCGATCGGAGCAATTGTTAAATTACCAAATGCTTTATTGCTGCATTCTAATAAACAATTACTCGATTGAGGTCAATGCAAATTCTTATTGTACGTATTCTTTCATGTATAATAATATAGTATAGTTGCAACAGAACTGAACAATGTTGCGGTTTTAATATTCTAGTGCTGGTGAGATGCCATTATTTAAAAGCAGATTATTTAATTTTTTTATGTAAAGAGAATATATCTACATAGCAGAGAGAAATACTATATGAAGTCTCCTCGCAGCGCAGCGGTACTTTGAGCAGCTATGTTGTAATATATACATAAAGTCCGATACCATATTAGCTCATAAGGAAATTAAGCAATTGCTTAGAGCATCATGTTTTGTGGGGTACCAGAAAGTATTATTGTGATATCATACAGTTGAATAAAACCGCTGAATAGTCTAGTAATGAATATGTATATTTTTAAATTGCAGAAAGTAATCACCGCTTAAATTGTCAAGAAGCATACGACAAATGCAAAGACGAAGAACCTTGGTTTGGTATTGAGCAAGAATACATTCTCCTAGATTCAGATCTGAGGCCCTTCGGCTGGCCCCCGGGCGGTTTCCCCCCACCACAGGGCCCTTACTACTGCGGCGTTGGTGCCAACAAAGTATTCGCCAGGGATCTCGTTGAGGCACATTATAGGTAATAAATATTTTGTCCCAAAATGTGTCATTTAATCAATTTCGTCTTTAGTCTGACATTAGTGTAATAAAAAAACCCATCTTAAATTAAACATGACATGATACCCGGACAAACAAAGATAATAAAAACAATTATGTAGAACATGCAAGTTCTTCTATCAAAACTCATTTTATTTAGTATTTGATATCTATATTATGTACGTCAATTCTTTGTTTATACGTTTTTGTTTTATTTTTAATAACTAGTTTCTGAGGTCAACAAAAACCTTTCTTATATGTTTTTTTCAAGTGTTGATTACTTCAGAGGATAATTCATACAGAAGTAACTTATGACAAATTTCGTCAGTCGCCTTGCGTTATAGTGTGGCGTGCTTCCCAGAAAATGGGAATGGAATTATTTATTATCAATTTATTTTATATTGCTATTATTAGCGTGATGTACTTTAACTTCCAGCCTGCAGTACCATGCACTGAATAAATATTCTGCGTATATATTGAAATGAATACTATAAAGTTACATTCAACTTCTAGGTGCTGTCTTTTTGCTGGTATCCCAATTGCCGGTACGAACGCAGAGGTAATGCCCTCTCAATGGGAATTCCAAGTTGGCCCTGCCGTTGGTGTGTCAGCAGGAGACGACCTTTGGATGGCTCGATATATCCTCCACAGACTCGCCGAAGAATACGGAGTGATTGTCTCCTTTGACCCTAAACCAGTACAGGACTGGAACGGATCTGGAGCTCACACTAACTTCTCAACGAAGAAGATGAGAGACGAGAACGGTATTATGTGAGTAGTGTTTTATATACTCTACTAGCGGACCAGGCAGACGTTGTCCTGTCCGAACGTTGGCTTATTCGTACTATTGGATATCAAAACATAGCGCCATCTATTGGGCGCTTACCCCACAGCCCGTCGGCCGCTCTGTCCCGACATTTCAAATCCCTCACATCCTCTAAGATATTCATTTTAATGATATATAATAAAGGGCACTTTTTTCTGCATAAAAATGTACAATGTACCTATTTGACGGGATAAAGGTTAAAACGGTATTCTTTAAAATAGTTCTTTTTTTTGTAATATGTAAAAGACATAAGTGGTTACTATGGGTTATAATTTAGGAGATAGACTTATACCATCGCCGACCTTTTATAAATATTTTTAAGATATTTTTTTCATCCTTCTCGTAAGGTTTAGCCAGGCGCACGCAAAGTAAGCGCACATAAATTCTTTACGACATCACGTTACAAATCATTGAAATACTCGCTTTTTATCTCGAACTCTATATTGATTAAAATCGATAATCCGTTCTGTAGTTTTTGAGTTTATCGCGAACAACCAGACAGACAGACAGACGCGGCTTATAATATGTAGTGATAGTGATGAAATTACTAAGAAGTTGGAGTTTTAAGTGTTTCATGTTAAATAACAATGAAACACTCTGCTTACTTAACTATAAGAAATTATCAATACATATATATAACCGAAAGGTCACCTAACATGATATCGCGAAAACCGCGTGACTCATATGAATTTAGCAGGAAGACAGTTTTTAGTTAATAGACATCCGCTGAGAACTAATTATTCTATAGGGCCAGAATAGGAGGTCCAAGGACAAGTTTATTTTAAGCGGACGAAATTTCTGGAAAGAAGTTTCAACTTTTTTTTTTTTAAATCGTGAAAGAAAGAATCTCAAAATAGTATAAATATTCCAAATGACGTATAATTTGCAAACTTGTTTATTATTATTTAGGTACATTTTATCGGTTCTGGAACCGATTGATGGATATTGGTACTATTTCATTTATACCGTAGCGTCTAGACGCTTATGAGAGGCAGGATGGAAAAAAACAAGAAAGAAGTGTTTATTTAACAGTGGAAGATTGCAGACTTAAGTAAAAAGACGAATTGACATTAATTTTTCATTTGACGTTCGGTTTCGAACGCAAAAATAAGTAAAACTCTGGACAATGTCCGTGCTAGGCCCTCAGATGTACAGCTGTAATACAAATTATATTCGCATTAGGGTTAGGGTTTTTGTATCTACCTGATGTCTTTAATTTTATTAGGTCATAACATTAATATTTATAAGTAACTTCATCATATTTTTATACCTTTTAGATGGTAACTTGCTTTTGAATATCAATCTTCCATAACTACACCCCCTTTTATATTCTAATAATTTACTCTCTAACTTAAATCCGTTTGGTGGTTTCAAATTTGAGGGAGAATAGCGAACAGCGATTAATTTTCATATAGAAAGATTTAACACAGTCGTTAGTTGATTGTCTTAGTTTTTTTACACAATTTTTTTAAATTATTTTTCTGCTTACTCTCTTTATTTCCTCTGTCTTCTGTGCAATAAAAATGGGTCTGCTTGAGCTTTCGATATAAGATTTCTTTTAATTTTCACTTTCTTTTCAAAAATTTGGTCGTTCTTTCATCAATCCGAAACGACTGAACAGGTTTTAAACTCTCTGACTCGTGAATTTTATAGGAGTAATTTTGAGTGTACCATTTTTTAAGCAATCGTAAATTCATATATTTAAGTTTCATTCTAGTATATTCTTTATCGCAGCTCGTATCACCTTTACTTTCTTACCCACTAGACACTTTCTTCCCCACTAAATTGTTATAGAACTTGTATACAAATTGGCAGTTTTACTAAATTATGCACTTGCATTATACAAGTATGTGTTTACGATTTTTTTACGATTAGATTTTTACATTTTATATTTTGAAATATAATGGTTGATTATAGAACTTAAGAAAATGGGCAATTTACCAGTAACTTTTACATTAGCGGATAATTCGTCATCTATGACAGTTTTGATATGTTTGTAGTAAAGTGACTTTATACAAAACTGTATAATTTTTATTAAATAACATTTTTCATTCGTAAAAAAATAATTTGTATACGTATACATGTATTCTAGTATGCTAACTTTCAAAATTATAGATTTAAAATTAAAATAATTATGCCAGAAACCACATAATTATTTCCAATGGCTGTCCTGCAAAGTACCCAGTATTCCCTATATTTCTGCAAGCGAGAGACAAAGGATAGATGCTTTCGAAATATGGCGCTGGAGGCGAATGTTATGAATTTCATGGAAGGCCCACAAACGCACAAATGTGTCTATCCTTCCACAATTCAATATTAGTACGCGTTTATCCACGATATGTCTTTAATGCATTTTAACGTACTTCGGCCACATTATGCGAACAGGAGGTGACAATCTTGAAAATCTGGGAAAGGAGATACAATATGTTCAGATTTTAATAAAAATTTACAATTAATATAATGAAAATTTTAGAGAAATCAATGATTATGTAGAAGCACTCTTAACAAGCGCAGCTTAGTTATAGAGAAATATATCATAGATATAGAGTATATAACCCCGTAGACAAACGTTTTTGATTTATTGTAAAAATTAAGAAATCAAAATGTTGGAAGCAAAACTAAGTAATAAATAATAATTTTCAAATTAAAGATAAAGTTTAGGTGAATCAACCAAACCATGATAGGTTTAAAATATTGGTAGCCCCGCTTCCGAATATTTACCAAAATATTTTGTCATTTTTTTGTTTATTGTTAATATCCATTTACCTTGTGTAATGCTGGCTCCAGACATAACTTCATTTGAATGATCGTGCAGTGTTGCCTCGGACTTTGCGTAGCTGCGCAAAGTTTTGTAGAAAAAAAGTTTCACATCTCAAAACTAATAATACCATTGTGGAAATGGCTGCCCGGAAAACGAACCACAGATTTTTTATAATGGAATTAATAGACTAATAAGAAAGGAAGAGTGAAAGAAAAGAAAGAATATAAGATGATATAATACTTTAATAAAATGGCCAAGAGCGTATCAAGACACGCATAGAAGGGTTCCGTATCTGATACGGAATAAACGTATATAGCTTCAAAAAATGTTGTCCGATTTCGTTAAAAATAATTTTCGTAATGAGTTTTTAGCATGTTCTATCGACATGGAAAATTTCAAGTCTCTATGTCTAATAGTTTGGAAATGCTAGGAGGGGGCTACTTTATGGGCAAACAGACGAAATTGTAAGGGTGCCTTGTAGTACTACGGAACCCTAAAAATGGCACGGAGCCTGTGGTGAAATTGATTAACAAGAAAAAAAAAATGCAATTGTAATTTCTTAACATACTTATAGTATTATTGTATCTTGGAATAAATTTCCCTCTAAATATTAACTATTGACTTATTGATTTTTAATTTCTATATTCAATTGAAATTTAGTATAATGTGTAAATTTTTTTATGGTGCATGCTGAGATAGTCTTTAATTAGTTGAACATTTTTTATGTAACCCACTCCATAACAATAATGATGTAAATGTATTATTGTATCAGCTGTTGACTATTCGATAAATAATAAAAGAAACTGTAATTCACTGACGACTAGGACGCATTTGCGGAAAGAAATGGATTCAAATGGATCAGGAAAGAAAGGTGTGCTTGTAAAAGGGGGAGGCCTTTGCTATAGGCTAATTAAAAAAAAAAATTCACTGTAGAGTTGGCTACATTTTTAGCTTTAGAATTACAGACATATTAAACACATGTGAGGTAAAGTATTTAACACGAGTACTTTGTCTTTAAACGGTATCCAGGATCTGGTTGATGATGATGGAGTACGGAAAGACAACGTCTGCCGGGTAATACATACTAATACATACCATAAACCTTCCTATTGATTCACACTGTTTACTGATGAAATAAATATATGCGTACAAAAACCGGACGCGACTTTTTTGTACTATGTATAGAAGATAAAGAACATTTTATCCCTTAATATATTATCACTGCCATCAAATCATAAAAGTAATTACCTTAATCACTTGTAGCACTTATTAAGCATTTTGATATCAAAGGATAACTTGTTTAGGACGTTTTTTTTTTCATGATTTGATATATAAATAATAAAAATCCAATATATTTTCATATTGGATTTTTATTATTTATTAGCATCTTACTTAGGGCTGTCGCTGTTGGTTTTTTAGTCTAACTATATTATATACAATTTATTATGGTCTTTTCTATTTCCAAGCTGTGGTCACTACACTATGTTTATGATCTACGACAGATACTGCAAGAACCTATGCTGAAATGACTTCTCGTAAATATTTTAGTTTATAATACATGATGGCGATTTGCTTGTTTTTTCTGTACATTTTTTTTAATAAAGTCTTTATTTGGAAGACCGCTTTCATGGTCGTGTTTCAAAAAGCAGTTAATGTGTCACAATATATTGGATAATTTAATTATTCGACCACTACTATTACTAAAAGTAAAGTCTACAATATTTAATACTGCGTTGGTTTTGTTTTATTTTAAAAATATAAGATTCATGCCAGGTTGAAAATATTACGAAATCGTCTAAAAAATCTGTAATATTTTTCATTTTAATAAAAAAGTGAAATGTGGGTAAGTCCTTATGCAAGTCTGCTAACAAAATCGCTGACGAACTGTTGTTTTGTTTGTTAACAGCACAATAGCAAAAACTTTATAAGAAAGATTTTGAAATGTTTGAACAGAAATTTGTTTAACGCTAATCCATAATCCTGACCTAGAAATCCCCGCATTTTAAATCTCTCATATCCTCTAATATATTCATTTTATGGCTTTGCTGTAAAGAGCAATTTTGATTTGCATAAAATGTACAACGTATCTAGCGTATTTAATTGGATTTGGATTAAAACAGTAGTCTTTACAATAGCTTCGTAGATAGTTCATTATATTTTTGTAAGTTGTCTACCTTAGGCTGTTCCTAAGGTAGACAACGTCCGTGTGTCATATAGTCCTATATATTTATTTATTATTATTATTTTTGTAATATGTAAAATATGAAAATAGTTACTAGTAATGCGCACAAACATACGTTTTTTACGACATAGCGTTACAAATCACTGAACACTTGCCGGTAGTCGCGACGGGAAATACAGCTACCAGGATGAATGGGAAATAACAAGGCAGCTGTAGAAGGTAAAACAACCACACTAAAGTGACAATAGCTTGGGTAATCCGGGGTCGCGCACCCGTGGATCTGATCAGTTATCGGACAGATAAAAAGGGAGATCCACCCCCTGGAACCAATTCCAATTGAATGTTCGCTTTTCGACAAAATGAATTGATGCACATTAAACTTATGTCATCGATAATATAATTATTATTCCGGCCACGTAAATTGCTGAAATATGTGCTTTATTTGTACAAAGGCACTTATGTGACATTGTATGTTTGTTGGAAATTATAGGTACGTTACTCCTGTGGTCAAATCACTATTTGGAATGTTTATTTTAATTCAATGTGCGTTTCTGTTTGCGGTAAACATACGCGTAGTATTGCCAGCGTGGAATGTATTTGTGATATTACTACAGTTAAATTGATATTTCACTATATTCTACATAATTGTATAACGGACCAGCTACTGCGAATGGCCCCGCTCAGGTTAAATTTGTTGGCGTTCGAACGGCTTTAATAAAATATGCCACAAGAATGATGTAAAACGACTTTGTCTGCAAGTGGTCCCAAAAGCCTCATGATGCTTCCGAACAAGAGTGACATCGTTGGCACTACCGGAATCTATATCAAAACCTAACGGAATTCCTTGACCTAAGTAGTCAATTAGGTGAGTCATTGTCCATAGTCACCTGCACAACCAGAAGGCTTGCAGATGCATTGCGGCTTTTAACGAGGGGTTTAAGCTACCGGGAAATCTCACAAACGAAACGAAACGTGACAAACATACCATCACTTGACGTGACATCATTACCGCCACTTTACGAAAATATTTTTTTTATCAGAGTACTTTATTATACTATTCTTGTGATATGGATGAAGTAGCCTCCATGTTCCCAGCAACAACCCTGGTTTTGCACGATGTTCAGTGCATTATTTGGCTGCCATCCAGACATGTCTTGGCTTTTATTCACAATGCTGACTTGAAGGATAAAGTTTTATTGTTTTACTACTGAGACGTGATCCGAATGCACCTGGCCAGTATTCACACAAAATATTCTTGTAGCTTAAGTCGATTCCAGACTTATTTAATCGAAAACATAGAGTCGATAATTGAAAAAGAAAAAACAGAGTTTTTTTGCAAAATCCTTTATTGCCGAACCTTTTTTAAAAGTTTTAACTGTTTAATCAATTTTTTTTATTGGTTTAAGTTTTGTCTACCCAAGGTTATTTTCTCATTAATGAGAAAAAATTTTTAATCGTGAAGATGTATTCAAACAGTATTCTGTCCAGTCTGTACATCCAGAAAAAAATATATTTATATTTCTATTATAATATATAAAGCTGAAGAGTTTGTTTGTTTGCTTGGATGCGTTAATTTCAGGAACTACAGGTCCGCTTTGAAAAAATTTTTTCACTGTTAGATAGCTCATTTATCGAGGAGTGCTATAGGCTATATATCATCACGCTAAAATTTAACCTGTTGTTTTTCCCTAATTTTACGCGGACGAAGGCACAGCTAGTAAATAAAAAAGCTTTTTTGTTTGAAACGTCTAATCGTAATATGAGACATGGAAATTGACGAATTAACATTGACTGTTTGGTTTTAATAATGAGGTAAGAGTTCAGCAAGGTCAAAAGTGACTCCTTAAACACGACTTTAGTCAAAAAGCTCATTTCGTAAGCCCGCAAGGTGTTCTGATCAGCATCGCGATGAGTCATTGGCCTGAAGCACGAAGGGCGTATCTTGAATAGGGTAACTGCAATGTTGGATATTTTGAAAACTCGTATATTATACTTCAAAAATCCCATTTATTTCCACAATTACTGTAAATAGCACGTTTTACGGCCTATTATTTATGGCTGATAATTGTGATGCTGTGATTGAAAGGTTTTCTCATAGACTATTTTTTAATTTCGTAGCGTATTGATGACCTAACCGATGTATGGTGCGGATTGTGCAATACACTAGACATTTTAAAAATTAGGTGCGCAAAGGTCAGCTTCATCACCATGCTGATGATTATATCAGCGTGATTTGATATTGTTACGATATACATATATTATTATTAAAAAATTTATAATTATATTGTCTTTATTCCTCTTATTCTTCTTCAAGACCTTTTTTCGTCACTCGAGGTCGGGTGTTCTTGTCTCCATTTAGATCGTTTTGGGGCTTCTATTTCTAAAAATTATATTGCTTCTATGATTTCTTTTAAATAACTACGACATTTTTTATCTTTCGTAATTTTGTACTGTGTATCGCTACTGTATTTAACATTTAAATTTAAAAGTTTTGAAGCGTGGTCACCCCAACCGTACCACTGTACTGTCGAGATAAGGACAATAGATCTGCCAAATGCGATGCCAAACGCGCACCCACATTTGAAATTCCATGAAGATGATAACTTCAACGTACCAACAAATAACAAGTATGCGTCGTTAAATGCCGTGCGATTTAGCTTAAACTCATATATCTTGTGCGGTGAATTAGTTAGCGTCGGCGAGATAAACACACGAAGAATATGTCACTTAATGTACTGATTTATTGAAACGAGGTTTTATTATTAGCTGACCTTTACAAGTAATTATAATTCGTAAGCATGTTTACGCTGACTAGAGAGAGAAGGGTATAGAGAGATTTTCGTTTGCAATGTCGCCCGACTAGGGAAGTACTAAAAAATCTGTCAAGGTTCCAGGACAAACTGCCATAAGAAATAGATACAAATAAGAAGTATGTGGAAACGGAAAGGTGGAAGGTGTTCGGCGAGGGATGAGTAGGGAGCAAAGGTTGATATGCTTGATCGATTTCAAGGAAGATCTTCAGTCCGAGCTCGCTCTCTCCTACAGCTGTTCATCGGGAGGTTTATATATAGTGATCGTATTTAGAAACTTCGGTTGCGTGAGTGATATCCTATGTGTGTGTTTCACCATGCGTACAGCGCCATCTTGTGTAGTATTGGTGTTAACTTTCCACTCGACATCAACGCCATCTCCTGTCGTGTGTAGTTACTTCTCCATTATGTAGCGTTGCTACAAATATATATCATTATTATCATTTTATTTAAGGGTAATTTTTTTTGCTTATTTGCGTAGTAAATATTTAAAAAAAAAACTGAGGTCCTGTTTTTATACTTTAAGATAAGTACCAACGTTCAGTTTTTTAATCAGTTTAAAGCATACATTTTATAGGACGATATCTTACGAAAGATTATTGAGATATCGAGAGAGGTTCACGTAATATGAATATCTGACTATATTAGATATCGTAACTTAAAGATACGGTTCTCGGATATTTTCTAATAAATTCCTTAAAGTAATTTGTGCCCTATATTTTACCATAAAAATTTAATTAACCCAAACAAAACATGATTTTCTGTTCCTATATTTTGTGATACTTATTGATATAATACGGTATGTATTACGGCAATAATAAGACTGCAGTAACTTTGGAATATTTAAACTTCATATTATCAATGAAATATTTATTGATAAAGGTAATAATTATAATAAATTACGATACTGAATCATAAATTAATGTTTCGATTCATTCTTCAAACTGCGTAAAATACTCTCGCTATTAAGTTCAGGTGCACATTCACAGATGGCGCTACTTGTATCAATACAGTTACTTCTCTAATATGGAGATTACATTATAATCTCCATATTCTTTAATTAATTGAATGTAAATTGGAAAAAATCTTAACGTGGTAAACAGCTTCGATACGCTTTCTTATCTAATTTACACTCACTGACAAGACTGCAGTTATTATCTATACATAAAAACGAAAGGTCACCTATCAAGAAATGTCGAAAAACGCGGGACGTAAAGAGTAAATTTGGCAAGGAGGTAGTTTATGCTAGAAATGCGCTAAGAATGGATTTTTTGATAGGAACAGATTAATGAAGTCTAAAGGTACTTGCAAGTTCAATTTTGGACTAAGTAGCGGGCAACAGCTAATTTTGTATATAAAATATACAAATTTAGTTAACCAGGCAAACGATTTTTTTATTTCGTTATTAAGACATTACGAATGTCACATTACATCGAAAAATTAAGTTTTTTTTTTAAAAAAAAACCTTAATATTTGTTCCATACGGAACATATTAGAGACAGAGAGAGACAAATTTATTAGCATTCTATAGATACCCTTACGTTACGTAGAGTATTCGAAAAATGAGAAAAGTAAGTGTATTTTAGCTTCTAAAAAATTCTAAATAAGTTACGAATGTTAGTCGATTTTGATTTACTTTTTAATATATAATTATTAATATAATTAATCATATAATTATATAATATATTAATGTAATTAATAATATTCTTAATATAACTATGTATTAGTTAGTAATCGAGCTTGGAAATCTAGAGCTTTTCAAATTTTTTTACTTTGTGCGTATTTTAATCGACATATTTTTTTTATTGTAATATAAAGAGGCAAAGAGCAGGCGGTTCATCACCTAAGTGACTACCGACATCCATGGACACCTGCACCACCAGAAGGTTCGCAGATGCGTTGACGGCCTTTTTAGGCCGGCCGGATTTATACCAATGAGAACTCTCACATACCGAACGAAACGAAACGTCATTGTTATTGCTCCTAATACAAGCTTTTAATTTATACTTAGTAGGAGGGGAAAAAGGGAATATTGGACATACCTAAAAGTATTCCTAATATTCTTAAATAAATAAAAAAAATAGTGGCAGTTCCGGGGATGACTTCAGACGGCCGTCGGTCATCTCAAATCGTCCCACAGCCACATCCTCGCAATTTAAGCGGACCCTGGTACTAGACTGGGAATTATCCCAGTCTAGTACCAGGGTAGTATTAACTAGGAAGAAGAAAAATGGTAACTACTTACTATTAAGCAGTTCCTTTCTGTCAATTTTACCTGCTATTAATCCTTAGGCATCCATTCTTTACTGTTTTCACGATATACACTCGGGTGCGGTGAAATCGCACATGATATTGAACACTGTATCTAAATCGACCTTTCGACTCGAATTGTCGAGAGATAGTAAAATTTATTTTCTACTTAGTGTCAACAGATGCAGTATCTCTCTTAAGAAGCAAAGGTTAAAAATCATATGACTATATTTGTCACTGTTCTTAAAGTTACTGTAGTTCAATTATGAGAGCATTGGAACTTTGAGGCACAGGCTCGCACCTCAGGTTAACAATTTTTATTTTGCTTTACTTATTTATTCATATTCAGATCATTTTTTAAATTCTATCCATGCCTACAAATACATTTTCTTACAATTACCTTGAATTCAAACATTTGGTACTTTCGTGATAAAGATATATGTTAAATAACTTCAAAAGCTGTTCTCCGATTTCGCTCAAAATTATTTTTCTAATGAGTTTTTAGTACGTTTTATCATCATGGAAATTTCAAGCCTCCACATCAGATAGCGCCATGCTTGTAGCCGAATTAGTCCGGCGCGTCCGGGTACCAGTACCTCTTTCTCAAATGAGATCGGCGTGAAGGCAAGTTGCGTTATCTACTTTTCTTTCAACTACATCGCTGCCTAATTCCATTTTTTGAAACTTTCCTTGTTAAATAAGGAGTATGGAAGTTTTACAAGGGTATAGAATGCGCCCCATTTGTTTTTTTTTTGTTTTAATAGTTCAATTTTTATTTTCAGCCAGTATCTTTTTGATCCAATGCATACATTCTATATGAAACTTAATAAGTAAAGTAATAAATAAAGTAGTTAGTTAGTAAATATAAAAAAGAGACAAAGGGAAAAGAGCAACCCTGCCAAAAAAGACGTAAGCCATGCCACTATCTATACTGTGGAAAAAAGAGAATGGCACAAAAACCCTAAAATAAGATTCTTGCCATGCAAGAAGGGAAGACGGCAAAAAAAAAAAAAAATACATGTGGGCGGACAGACGGACGGACAGAGCGAAACTAAGGGTTTCTTATAGGACTTTAAGGTGAGCCATCCTAAGATGGACATTGGCAACACATTTTGCTGCGTGTGAAATAATAAAGAAACGAATTTTCTTCTTCGAATGCTTCTCCACTACTGGAGGTTGACAGTCAGCTTTTTAAATGCTTCTTTGTCTCTGCCTAGTCGGACGAGCTCATGGACAATTATTATTCATGTCCATTCCCGTTATGTAACCAAGACTTGCCCATCCCACTTCTTCCATCAATCTTTCCCATTATGATGGTCTGAAGCAGCTAATACCTGTTGCGTCGCAGAATATGCCCTAGGTAAGATATTTAACGCTGCTTGAAAGAAAAGAATAAAAGAAGATAAACAATATGTATACCTAAAGCATTTAAGCCTCAACCGTTGAAACATGCGAAACCCTTCAAGCTTCCCAAGTAATAAGTGAAGAAAGACACCAACGCAAGCAATTATCGCTACCGCATCGCGGCCATTCAGCGGATTCCAGCATAGGAGGTGAACAAAAAGTGTGTTCCTTGAATTCAATTCTATAGCCCTGCAAGTACGTAAAATATACAAGGAAAATTCTTTTGAATAGATCACATAGATAACAATTAACTATTTAATTACAATTAAAGGTATACAAGTTGGTTAATATTAAGGAAGACTGTCGGCTATAATGCAGGTTTTTAAGCTTAGTTTAGGTACAGTTTAGTAAGAGGTTAAATGTCACAAAAATAATTTTGTTACTTATGTAATTAACAGTAATTGAAATAAATAAAATACATTGAATCACATTTGCGACAATTCTAATTCTAATTTTAAATTCAATCTGAAGGAAATCCAATATAAAAAAAAATGGTTTAAGAGGCAAAAACAATATAAAACGTAATTCAAGTTGATAAAATGGAATTTATTTTAACAAACAGTACATAGCTGGTATTAGGAATAGGAAGATAAAAAATGTTTCTAGAAGTAACTTTACTTTGTCATGAAAATTAAGAAAGTGGATTTTTGTGAAATCGCAAATAACGTTTTGTCATTTACGACTTATTCCACTTTTAATTCGACAAATACAGCATTATAGTAACAAACTATTTCCTTTAGTTAAATAATTAATGATATTTTATTATTTGTTTGTCTTTTTAACAAAAAACTTATTTTGTTTAAATAGCTGTATCTCAGTATTGGATGGAGATAATGAAATAATGCTTTGATTGTTATGTAGATAGATAGATAACGTTGAGGCGAAGCTGCCTGTATCATTAACTCACTGTAGACCTAAAACTTAATCGGTCAGTTTATGACCGTGAGTGCGATATACACATATTTTTCAGGTAATGCAATGAAAACAAACATTTTTACGTCGTCAAGGCCATGATAGCTAACACATCCAGCAGAGCGTTTGACGTTACCGTATATTATAAGTGCGTTCCAATAAGCGATCGCAACTTTCAAAAGTGCTCATTCAGATATTCGGCATTTGACGATTCCCATCGATACGGTCGCGGCGAAAACTTCGTGGTGACGCTTCCTGGAACGCACTAACACGCTGTTAACATAAAGTGACGTCATGACAACTTTGAGTATTTTGGATTTTTAATCCTCAAATTTATAATATTTTTTGTCATAAAAGCTTTAATTACTGCAGAAATATTTTTTTTTCTTTTGCAAGATTAGACACTTAAGAACAATAAAAACTTATTTTTGAAAATTGTCGTCGTGCCTATTGATCTGATCGTTAGTTTTAAATAGGTATAGTGGAAGAGGGCGAATCGTGTGATTGCGGACTGCCTTCCTTGTGCACCCAAAGAGATCCTTGGTTATGGATTCCCTGAGTGACATGTATGAGTTACTGCAAGAAGAGGACATGTGGTCCGGCCTGTGGCAGAAACACGCGCGGTATCGTGAAACTAACGTCGCCATTGCTTATGAACAACAAGGCTTCTTCGAGCAAGCCCAGGTATAAATTTGGCTTTTATGTGTATGCTTGTTTTATTGTAACATTAAAATAATCTTTTTTGTATATATAACTAGCTGTAACAACTTCGTCTGCGAAAGTTTGCGAGAACTGTTTTAGACCTTCTTAATCTGGCCCTATCGAAAAATCCTTTGTTAATGGATGTCTACCAACTATAAAGTATCACCTTGCCAAATTTAATCTTTGAGTTTTGCTTCCCGTGTTCGACATTTCGTGTTAGATGACCTTTCACTTTAATTATTATTATATATTTATTTTTACACCAAATCAGTACGGTCTGAACCAGTTGTTTGCGAGATTACATGATAGAGATAAAGGTAGATAGAGTATAGATATAATGTACAGACTAGTTGAAACTGTTTTACACAGGAATTATTTAGTTAAACTTGCAACTTACGCATCCTTATTAGCGCGGGTCATCCATACTTTCAATTGAGTTCAGTTACCAGTTTTAATTGGTGGGTGCTTTAACCAATAATAGTCCATGTGACGGTACGCCTATGCGTTGAGTGAACTAGGCGTTACTTTGCGTTAGTTTATCAAAACTGAGAAAAATTTTATTAGACTGCTTAAATATTCTTAAGATTTATAAATATGGGAATGGAAATAATGACAATAATTTGTTATCAATATGTAATTAATAAGATTATCATAAAAGATAAGATGATTAATAGTCATAGTAAATCTATACCAATATATAAAGTTGAAGAGTTTGTTTGTTTGTTTACTTGAACGTGGTTCCTTCCTTTGCAACGCGATGGACCCGGCACCCGCACGGTGAATCCATGGAATGCTAAGAAATTCGTCTCTCTCTTTGATGTCAAAGCGTAATTGTGACAACCGTATGTCATATTAATTGTCAAATTTTATTTTTCTGTGTATATTACGTTTTACGCAAAAAGATTTGTAAAAGTTCGACCAGCCGGCGATCTCTAGTATGTATAAATTGGCCTAAAATAAAAAAAAAAAATATTCGTTCTACGATAAAGGAAAAAAACGTATGTTTGTTTCCTTTATCGTAGACGATAGATTCAAACAGAGTTCGTGGTTTTAATTGACGCAACTCTAAAGGAAGTTTTAAAAAGTGAATGAAAGAAATTTCTTAAAATACTATACTTTAAAGAAAATCCATCTGTTCCGCTGAGCGTTAAACGTTCCGTTTTATTTTAGCGAACGAACGAAGGGATACATATATTTAATAATTTTACACACACACACAGTGAGAGAGAGAGAGAGATATATATCCTTATTTCAGCCTGGATGCGTACACTGCTGAACGTAGGCCTCCTCCATCAATTTCCAATATGTCTATATATACAATAAACCTACTTGTAGTGACATAAAAAAGAGCGGTCCAGTTTAAACATGTTATTTCTTATTTGCGTATAATTATAATGAAATACTAATTTGTTCTATATTGTAACTGCTAAATTACTTACAAACTCACTACCTAACTAATGACTTTCAAACTCTCTTAAAAGGTTTAATACAATTAATTTAAACATATCTTTATTAACTATTGAATGTTTTTTAAGTATGACTGAGTATAGTACTGAGTATAATATCATTGTCACTATAGGCTCTTGTACTATAAAGGGTAATAAGTTAAGGCACTTAAGGTTCCAAGTTTATTACTTGTTCACTTCTAGTCGCTTAAAGAAGAAGTGCAGCAAGTGTTATCGAGTATGATTGAGCCACAGTCGATGATAGTGGCTGGGAACAACGTCCCACTTGTGGACGGTGTGGTGCCTTTGCAGCAATTGATGCAGCTCTGTGACGTGGACATGCAACACTTTTGTGAGTTTTACTTACATTAACAAGTTTTTAACCATCTCACACGAGTGGCAGGCTTTCGATCTAGATATTTTTTTAGCTCTTGAGTCTTGACATCAGCCCTACCGTCTCTTTCAATCAGATCACACTTTTCGTAACGCTCTCGACACGTATTCACCAGCCTACTTTCCAAGTCAAGCGTGCGTAAATAAATAAATAAATAAATAATAATGGGACTATATGACACACGGACGTCTGTTCCTAAGGTAGACAACTTAATGCCTGTGTTAAAGGTAACAGCCGGAGGAGGTCGGATATTAAATATGAACCAGTGCTAGAATGGGTCACCCATCTATCACCCGGACGCAGCCAGAGCAACTTAACTTAGCGATCGACTCAAATATCGACTACTGATTAGGCCACGACCTCCTCGAACATTTCCAATAAAATATTCCAATATATCTCCAGATAGTAAGTGCAGTATTATAATTGTGTACTTTCTATTATAATTTATTAAAGGACACAGGATGTGGGACATATTAATTAAATTTCAAAATGATAGCAGATTCTACAGCGAACTGGTAAAGTTAATTAGTACGGTACAATTATAGTTCCAGTGAATCTTGAAATGCAAATTAACGGAGATAGATGTTATTAAGTATTCATAAGCGACGTTTTCTAAACAGTTTTCAGCATGAATATACTTTTAATATAGATAGCAGAAGCAACCTCGGTATTCGACATAATTCATATGTAAATGAATCGTAGTTCGCTAGTCTCGCTGAAACTAAAAAGAGGCTGGACTGATAGAAATTCTGTTTGTTTTTTATCATTTAGAGATAATTCTAGGTTTAAAAAAAATAATAAAAAGTCCTTTATGTATAACAGTACAGAAGTATTGCAAACAAATGAAAACGGTGATTCCGCAAAAGTAATAACTGTAAAACGGAAAGATTATTTAAAAACACAAAAGCCTGCAGATTTGGACGCTACTTCAGAATACGTTCGTATTAGACCTCGTGACTGACGTATCATGTAAAATTGTAATTTCATTAAATGTATGGCAAGTGTCACGTTTTATGGAAAAGACATTAAGGAAATTGGTTAACTGACAAGCAGGTAAGTCAAAGTTCGGCCAAGACAACTGTAGTATCCACTGATACTACGTAAATATTATTAAATATTTACTGTAATTATATGAAAAAATAAATGGACAATCAGGCAAGTAACAAATTAGTCTGTGATGAGATTTAAATAGAGAATTTATTACATCCGTTTCGTGTAAATAAAATTCAAATTTCTGTGTGTGATTATTCTGTGACTATATTTTCAGTACATTGCAGTATACTTATAAAAAATAGTAGAAGGCTTTTTAAGGTTCCTTAGTACAAGGAACCCTTATAATTTCGCTCTGTTCGTCCGTCCATCCGTTTGTCTGCCCGTAAGGTGCCCCCCCTCCAGCATTTCCAAACTATTAGACGTAGAAACTTGAAATTTTCCATTTTGATAGAACTTGCTAAAAACTCATTAGGAAAATTATTCTGAACGAGATCGGATAATCACTTTTAAAGTTATTTGACAATACGTTTATAGCGTATTAGATACGGAAATCTTCTATATAAGCGTGTCTTGACTCGCTTTTGGAACTCCCTTTTGGCGGTGTGATACGCGTCAAAGGCACGCTGCCACTGGCCGCACAGGAACCAAATATCGCCCAAACGTCTTAATTGTAATTCTGGACACTCGCTGGAATATCTAAAAGTAAGAAAACTGGATAAAAAGGCGTCTGTCTTTCTCTCGTTAATTCTTCAAAACGATCGTCCTCTTTGCGATGTATAAAACGCGTTAAAGGTTAACATTTCAGCAATATCTCAGAACAATCGATAAAATATCTAGGGAAGTAAAATAAACCAAATTTCCTAATTAGAGGCCTAGCCTAATTAGAGGTAGTGCCACGCTTGTAGCCGAATTGGGCCGGCGCCTCCGGGTACCACCACCTCTTTCTCACATGAGATCGGCGCGAAGTGGTGGCAATGCTGTCACGTCAATCGATGGTATTGATGTCGCGTTTCGATTTGTGAGAGTATCCGGATAGTGTTTTACGTCGTGTCATGCCAACTTATAATAATTTTTATTCGGATATAGGTATTTTCAATACAAGTAAAGCAGCGTTGAAATGAAAATTAAAAACAAGACAAGATAACAAAACTTTATAATTACACGCACATACACACACTGACGCTGAAACAGTAGCGCTTACACACACACGCAAATGCGCGCGCGCACATACACACGCATGCGCACGCACGCACGCATATACAAACACTCACACACTGTGGGATTACTAAAAAAAAAGAAAAAAAATGCTAAAATTGACTGGCCCGTTGGTGCAGTGGGCAGCGACCCTGCCATTTGCTCCGGGGGTCGTGGATTCGATTCCCACCTCGAGTCTGGGTGTATCCATATGTATGTATTTATAGATTTCTAAACAAAAAAAAAT
This sequence comes from Charaxes varanes, assembly GCA_024363005.1. Taxonomy (NCBI): domain Eukaryota; kingdom Metazoa; phylum Arthropoda; class Insecta; order Lepidoptera; family Nymphalidae; genus Charaxes; species Charaxes varanes. The sequence goes on along the minus strand of JANCMC010024009.1, from coordinate 6,822,442 downwards.
ATTTAGAGAGAAATATCTCTCTTCATGGAATTGAAAGTCCAACGGCGGTGGGGTTTGAACCGGGTACCTTGCGGATTTCAGTCCATACCTTATACCGTTGAGCTATTAAGGCTCTCAAATTATAGCAACTAGATATCGTTTGATGGTTGAAATTCGGCCACATATTAAAAGAGTTTAGGTCGAATCTTATTTAGAGCTATATACAAAATTTCAATCGATAAACGTTGTAATATTTGAAAATTATTATTTTTACCTTTATCACGACTACGCTATAACATCAACTTATAGTAAAATGTATACATGTATGTATAAATCGTTTGGCATTGGTGTGCGTGTGATTTTACTTCAACGATTTGATATATGAACAATGAACATTTTATAAACATATTAGCATTCACACACCCGGTGGGCTTGACGTATTGAATATATGTAGATAAAATCAGTTCCGTACATTCCGTACAGCCCACCAAACATTAAGTTTAAAGTTCCCTCGAGAGAAATTAGTTTGTTTGCCCGTCAACAAGTTACCCAGTTATACAAAATTATAAAAACACTTCACTTAGATCTATATTATAAGACAAAAGATACGAAATATAAAATGATTGAATTGAATGACAAAATAAACTTTACTTAGCTGAAATGTATGTATTTAATTTCAGCTGTTGTGATGACAGATGGAGTAGACCGTTAACGGATGGCAACCGTGTGCAAACATCTTAATAGTAGACCATCATCCAGATGAAGCATCTGTCATGGATCTAATGCCATTAAATTAGATCCATGATGGACAGATGGCATTGAGACAGAATAAGCAGGCATTGCATTAGAAAAATAAGACCCACTCAGCACTGTATTGATACAAGTTATAAATAATAAATTTTTAATTATAAAAACACATTTTAACTTTACGACTGAAGAATTATATCTAAATGTAATGAAGACTATGGCAAAGTGTAATAGCTTTGAAAGCCTACTACGAGAATCGAACGCCAAAGTTTTGAGTCAAAATCGAATTGGATTGTTCCAATTACTTGTAACTAGTCTTGTTCGTTGACACGCAATGAAAAAGTAAGACAGCGTACCGAAAAAATAATTTTAGATCTTTGACAATACTGTAACATCATCTGAAAATATGAAAGTTTTGTAAGTACAGAGTACTCGTGAACTTAGCCTTTCGAATATTTATTATAAGTTGAATATTTCAATCACACCATTCCAATCAATCACAACATAATAATAATTTCAAAGGAGTGCTCTTTCTGAAGTATTAAAGCACTACCGTTCACAAGAGCTCAAAAATGCAGAATTGAATAAATTTAACTATCACTTAAAGCGTAAATAAATTCTTCGTACGTGGATTCATACGCAAATGAATCTAAATGGGCAAACAGACAACTTTAAGGTAACCAAGGGAATATTTTCAAAATGTTTACCTTCAAAGTTTGGCCGGCGGGCGCTTTAAATAAATTTTACCAACATTAATATTCATTGATTGTGATCTTAAAATTCCTACTGTATTACGAGTTCTCGTTTATTATTTCGCCCTGCCCAGTTTTGTACATTAGGTTGAGTACAAACTCCCTTTTGTTTTGTATAATTAGGTTAAACGTTCGCTAAGCATTTGTTGGATCGAAAATTGGGTAGACAGATTTACAATTATTTGAACCAACAGTTACTTTTTCTTCATTACATTTTTCAATAGTCGTGTTCTTACTGAACGAGCAACCTCGTGAGGCAGGCTCGGACCTTTGCTGCGTGACGTTTTTCGTTTAGAACACGTGCATCTCCCTCGGGAAAGGCACGTCCTGAGCGACAGAGGAATTTGCTTCGCAAGGCAAACACGATAACGGCAAAAAAAATGGAAACATGTGCTATGTTTGCCATGGTCTTGCCCATAGCCAAAAGCCTTTATAAAGATCTATTTTCATGCCTTTTTCATTTATAGCTATTGTAACTTATGATCATTATTATTGACACAGATTTTTGCAATCTGAATGCTACTTCTAAAATATAACGTTAATTATAAATAATTTTCTTAAGGAATCAATTACTTTTCAAATAAACACATTGGCATAAAATTTTGAAATAAACTATAACTGGAGAGTCCTTACGATACTTTTTCTACACGTAGATTAAAAATAACTGTGCAAATAAACATGGGGTATCCACTGTAAGTAGCATCGACTTATTTATGCGAAGGGTTGAGGTTGAAATAATGTTATTCATTACTTATTAAAACCTATACATTATTCTTTCAATGGAATCGTATGATGAAATCTAATGTGTTTCATACTGCTCCGAGGATAAAGCACGATTATGCTTTAAGGATTACTTTGATGATATTTTTGTTGGACTTTTTATCATTATTTTTATTCCATGACAGGTATTTTTAATGTCGTGAGGAGGTCGTGGCCTAATCAGTGATCGGCATTTGAGTCGATCACTAAGTTAAGTTGCTCTGGCTGCAACCGTGTGATGGATGGGTGACAAAATCTAGCACTGGTTTTTATTTGATATCCGACCTCCTCCGTGTTTCGGAAGGCACGTAAACAGTGGGACCCGATTAATGTCACTGTGATATTAGTCGTATAATTGTAGAAATCGTGGGGGTTCCCAGGATAACGTCAGATGGCAATCGGTTATCTTAACTCGCCCCATAGCCTCATCCTCTACAATCTAAGCGGACCCTGGTACAACGACACCGGGATAACGCTAGGACGAAGAAGATAGGTATTTTTTATGTAAGGTTGCAGTTTTTTGGTGGCATTTCTAGAGAAAATATTTTAGGTTTGTCTCGTGGCGTTTCTAATATTTTTAAAAACAAGCCAAAGCTTGGTCGTCATAACCCCGTAGCCGGGTTTACTAATTGCGTAATTCCACCTAGAATATTAGCCAGTATGAGGAAGACCGTGACGTCATTACCGTGATGTCACCGCAGAGAGGTCTAAATGCGCACAGAATTAACTCCACGTAGGTAGTGTCTAAGCTTGGATGACCAGCTATCTAAAAATTCTCTAACTGTCCGTTTTTATAGGGCGTATAGAGGTCGTTCATAACTAATTAAAACTCTTGTATATACGTTCGTACTGCTTTAAAGATATGTTCCGTATTCTTTGAAACTTTTGTAATTTTTAAAAGTACATCATGAGGTTACTCAAAATTATACATATATATATATATATATATATAATTTTTTTTATCTTAATATAATACCTATGTTAAGGACAAGTTGTGAAATATGTAGGTTTTAACTTTAGTAGGAGGGGAAAATGGAATATTAGACATACCTAAAAAGTATTCCTAAAATTATTTTTAAAAGAAAAAAAAAGCAACAACACCAACATCAAGCAAAACGAATCTAGTTTAAAATAAACTTTGCACCAGCAGTAACCAAGTTGTAAAGAAAATAGCATACTGCAGTTGGATTTATTTAGAGGTTTTTGTTTGTACGTAATAAAGGCTGGTTTTTGTTCGCGGGCAAGTTGCTAGTAATTTATTAAATTCAACTCTTCCATTACTAAAATGAAATAAATATACTGGTCTTGCAGATTCGATCCTGTTGCAATTAAAAAAATAAATAAACAGTTACAAAATAACGTTATCACAATAATTTAACCAAAAAGAAATTAATTCAACAACGCGGTTGGAAAAAAATGTCACAGACTCAAATTAATTATCTCGTCAACGACTAGTGACGATTTATCACGAACGATGATCAAGAATGAGCACTTAACACTGATCGTTTTAGACTAATCTCTAAAGAATGATCCCTTTAGAATGATCGCGATTTTAAAGATGCACAGACTTTTATGCTATAACTTGCGCTCTCTCATGCGCAGTTGACATATCCGGTACTGCGCAGGCGCGACCGGAAGCTACTCTATACGTAAAAAGTTGATGCTATTTATAAAGAATTAGAATTTAAATATGCCAACATAGATCTGTATGTACAAAGGTATGTAAACGAAAATTTAAATTTAAATTTTATCATCGGTGTAATATGTACTTATTCTCCTGTATAAAAGTTAGTCTCTTAAGGTTGATTCTTGCGTTAAATTTATTTACAGCCTCTACATTTGTATCGATAAAACATTGCGGAAAAAACCGTGCAATTGAAACTGCGCAGTTTTATCGATACGTGTGTATCAAAAACCGCTGTCGATTAAACTGCACAGTTTTATCGGTGCCTTTGGATAGCGATCCCTCATTTCGGCAGTACTTCGCGGAACCATCCTACATGTAAACAAGGTTAGGATTGTTCTTAAATCAATCCAATCTAAAGCCCTGGTACTTAAATTTAGCAAGACAATATCTTTCTAAACATTAAAAATTTCATAAAGTCGCTTCCTTTTGCTATAAACATAATGTCTAAATTATTTTCAGTTAAGTCATAAAGTGTAATAGTCCAGCGCACATTAGAATTAAATGAACTACATAAAGGCTATAAGTTCCCAATATTAATTCTGAATTTTCGTGGACTATTGCCAGTTATACAGTCATAAAGATTAATTGAACAGCAACTTTGTGTAAAACTGAAGCAGCACTGAATGCTGCCTGTTTTATGTGAAAATGTCAAAATATGAATGCAAAATAAATATATAGCATTATATGAAACACTGTCGTTAGTTCCTAAGGTACACAAAGTAATGCCTGTCTTATAGGTAACAGACGTTTTTTGTACAGAAGGCAGGGTCACTGCCCACTGCGCCAACGGGCCAGTCAAATATCATCACGTCTATCATATCATAAATATCATAAATATCATATCATAAATATCATCAGTCTTTATATCATCACGCTAAAATTTAATCTATTTTTTTTACCTTATTTGACGTTGAGAAAAGTTAGTATTAAATAAAAGTGGCCAAGAGCGGGTCAACCCACTCTTATATGGAAGGGGATCCGTATCTGATAGACGATAAAGGTTCTTAACTACTACATTGGTTGTCCGATTTCGCTCAAAATATCCTAATGAGATTTTCGCATGTGCCAACATGAATAATTTCAATTTTCTACATTTGATGCCGGTGCCAGACATAGCTCAAAGCGTTTGTAAATTTTTGTCCTTGAAGACTACAAAGTACTACAAAACTTTGCGCAGCTACACAAAGTCCCCGGCCACACTACTCTTCCCTGCCGCGTAAGTACGACCCTCTACATGACGTCCTCGATCTCCAGCGATTATCCCGCAATTTTATAAACACGTAATACCTTTTAGCTTTACATCCATGTACCGTGGATTTGGTCAAAAAAACTCTTCTAGGTACAATATTTTTTCTTGTTTGTAGACTTCGTGCAATCTAAAAATGCATTCATTTGAGAGATCTAAAGTATTCGTATTCACCACTATAAGCAAAACAGTGTGTAGACGCAATACACGCAAGGTCATTGGCGTTTAGTTAATCTTACAGTGCGTGGTTGAGTTTGAGCTTAAAATAAAATCGCTGCACACACGTGCAAATTTAGTGAAGGGGCGTGCATTTTTAGACCGATCGCTCTCTAACTACATAATTCTTTTTTTTACTTTTAAGTGTTTTTAGCACTACATTATTACTTTGGTTTTTCGTTTGTCCGAGAAGAAGAAGGATTACATATAATACTTTTTCTTTATACTTTGGGATAGCTGGAACACACAGAGAAAATACATTACAGAATAATAATGAGCCGCTGAAATGTATGCACGTGCATAACTTCCGAACGACTGCACCAAATTGGATAATTTCTTTTTTATTGTGTTCTTTATTGTTAGGAAAGGAATAGAAAAACGAAATCGAAAAGTTAATGGAATTGGAACGGGAACGGCGAACAATGTTATAGAATAATAAAATGTAGTAAACGGTAAATAACCCAACGTTTGGGCAGGACAACGTCTGCCGAGTCCGATATCATAAATGTAAAGGCATAGAGATCCCCAAGTCAGCGTTTTTACTTTAGCTGAGGCGTTCCATAAATTCCTTATGCTATTGACAGCTAGAAAAAGGTTACTCACTCGTAAAATAATCGCCGACCATGCCGGTGATACTTCTTTTAATTTGTGCCAAGTGTCTCAATGCCTCTGTCGACATAATTTTCATACAATAGTACTCAAAGTGCCTCTCCCCTCAATAAAATAATTGAATTCACATCATTGTCACCGAACGCTTTCCATGAGCTATATGTATAGTGTATATATAGGTCTATTTTTAGTAGAACAAAAATCATGGAACTCAAGACATCGTCACCAGATGCTTAACTCTGACTTCACTGTTACTGATACTTTTAACAATACTTTTTCACTTCTAGTGGGACTTTCAGAGTTCAAGAATTCTTTTTTTTTAAAAACCAGATACTTATTGTTTTTTTAAGAATCAACATTTAATTAAGAACTAATGTGTGGCATCCACGTTACGGTTACCCATAATAGCAATTAATAAAAAGTAAATATATATTTACTTTTATTAATACTATCATACTATAGAGGAGATCGTGGTATTTTAAATTAATTGACAAAAACCCTCGTAATGTATATTTCCCGCTTTTTATGTGAAAAGCGTGTTAAGGGTGCCGATTATTTTAATCTTGTAACTTTTTCATTTAATAGTCAATTTTTTTTATATAATAAGCAGCCAATGGTCAGGCGGTTCATCTAAGTGACTACCATGGCCCATCGACAACTGCAACACCAGAGAGCTGCAGATGCATTGCTGGCCTTTTAGGAATGTATACTCTTGATTTATCCTAAATAAGTATTGATTCAGAAACACCGAAAGAAATTTCCTTTTTTCTGCAAATAAAATAGTTGTCTAACCTAAATACGGTTTCTAATCAAGTCTATTCGGTTCTTAATAAAGAACGTAGTACTCACATAAAACGTTATATTAATTAATTTAATAGTTAATTATCTCATAATTACAATTAATCTGAATAGTGAGGATCCAAGTGTTAGTGGAGAGATTCAGGGAGGCAAAACAATTGAGTGACGTTACTATCGTATAAATACTAATGTCAATATGTATAAGATGGTAACATTAGTCTAACACAAATTGTCTATGGTAAAATGTAAAAGTCTCTCGGGAACGGGGACGGGAACGGGAACGGGATCGGGGATAATATAGGGAAATAGAAGTAAATAGTAAGTAGCCCAACTTTCGGGCAGGACACCGTCTGCCGGGTCTGCCAGTTCTTATATATTGTTGCAATTGTTTATATAATTTTGCCTTATTAAGAATTGCATTCCTTAGTTTTATTTTAATATGAAATGATATGTTTTAGTATGTAGCGACGATAGAAATGACTCTTGGGGTTGCATGCAGTGGGTTTGCCATCATGTGTTTGAAGTCAGTATTTTATTTTTATTTTTATTTTTGTTTATTTTTATTTATTTATCAAAACATACCCAATAGAGAACCTAGTCGTTGTATAATATACAACCTACCACTCGATACAACATCAATAGCCGTATCCCTAGGAATCCAATTTACATAGTAATCGAGAAAAGCCTGAACACTGTTTAACCTATACACTATTAGATTAACACAACGACAGCTATGTTTGTGAATAGTCAGTTTCATCAATTTCGTGTCAATAGCCCAATAGTGGGCAAAACAATTCTCATTAGAGAACGAATTTTTCGAGCCTACCTTTCGTGTTAGATCTTTAACTGCATACATAAAAAAACTAGTTGTAGGTAAAGTCGCTTCGAGCGACGACGCCATTTTTATGTCACACTGTCACTTATATTTTTTACTTTTTCTTTTCAACTGAACTAATTTACTACGTATATGTATGTGGTCATAGCATGGAATGCTTTTAAGGGAACAAATTTTTGTACAAAACGAATGCTTATAAAGGGGTGGTCTAAGTATTTGTATAATAATGAAGTAATTACATAAAGTATGTGATTGGGACGTGGTGCATTTCAAATAGGAAAATTAAATCAATTGCCCGTACTTTTTTATTACAACATTGTTATATAATATCAAGTGGACAATTTACTTCACTAAACATCTTTACGTTTATTAATATATAAATTTTTATTCGTCCAAAGAATGTCGAATAACGAGTTTATGCAAAACCAAAAGACTGCATCAGATGTTAAAACCAAAACGAACGTTTAATATATCGGATTAATCTGAATATCATTTATTTATTTATATAAATAAAAAAAATGGCCGAGAGCGTGTGAAGACACGCTTATATAGAAGGGTTCCGTATCTGATACGCTATAAACGTATTTGTTTTAACAAATTCAGTTATTTATAACTTCAAAAGTTGTTGGACTACCTTATTTTAATTGTGCGCTCTCTCTCTCTCCTTAAATAATATTTATCTATCGCTAGCTGTATCTCGCGACTTCGTCCACGAGAGCCCTCAGACCTCTTTAATCTCGCCCTATCGAACCTATTCTTAGCAGATACATATCTACTCTTATATAAAGTACATCCTTACCAAATTTCATATTTGTACGTCCCGCGATTTTCGAGATTTCTTGTTAGATGCTTCGATTTTATGTACATTATTATTATCAACCATCTGTGGCCCAATGTTGAGCAAAGGTTTCTCCCTCCCCTCTTTTCCTTCCAACACGGTCCTGGGTCTCTTTCGGCCTGTTTGATAGTCTCGTCCCGCCATCTCTTAATGACGTTGTATTAATCTATACATTATATTAGGTATATAAATTGGTAAGCGGTATTAGATTTTTAAAAACAATTTCTGTATTTTATTCAAATATATTTTAACAGATTGTAAACAATTTCATAGCATCAATTACCAATTTTATCACAACAGAGGTACATTGTTCGCCTCACTTTATGAGTGGGTTAATTGCTGCACTATATAGTTTGCATTCAGCAAAGTTATGGAAGTTATGCAGACTACAGGGGCTATTATAAATTAGCGGATTCGGAAGTCATTGTCTTGCCTTGATTTACTTGATAGTTAACATGCAGAAATATGAAAAACTACTTTCTGTAAGAACTATTTTTAAAAGAGTGGCTAACGAGTTTTTTCGTGATTCTTCTCTTGGCTCAACTCTTCCGAATCAGTGGTAGCTTTTAAAATATTTGACGATTCAAAAAAGCTTGTAAAAGTATACTTGAATAAAATATCATTTGAATTTGAATCATACTAAAGGTCCAGTACTAAACCCATCTATTGGAAGTATTCCATAGATGCAGTCAACTCTGCATCTTTTAGTATTTTATAAAGAAATAACTATAAATATTTTATAAGTATTTCTTTCCCAATTTTTTCTTAAATGCCATTTAATGTGAATAAATAAAATGGGCAGAAATCAAATACGTCGCTTTTGATTTTTAGGGAGAAATGTTTTAAATTTGAGGTACATCCCAACAGCAGGTCCACCCACCTGGTCTAACAGGTCGTATGTATTATATAAAAGCACTCGAAATGTTACACAAAGTATAAAATTTAGTATTTTCAAAGCATCTACACTACCTTTTGGAATATACACACAAAATTATAAAATAGAGAAAAAGTTGTATTATATACTGTTCAGTACTACTAAATTTCCCCTACATATACATTTATAAAATATTCTTTATACCTTTAGCAGCTACAGCCAAAGCCAAGCTCTGGGCAGAGCCAGCGGGTGCTCCCTGTACGGCAAGCGCTACGTGTGCCAGGTCACCACCCATCTCCTTTCTGTACGATTAAAAACAAGGAAATAATAAGTAACTTTGCAAATATCATAGATTAATTTTCTTTATTATTTCAATATACAATGTGTATACATTAATATAACGTAATTTACAATAACATTTTGTTTACAATAAATTAATTAATATATTTCCATTAAAACATTAATTAATTTATTTATATAATTATATTTAATTAATATTATAATTAATTTATTAATATATTAATTAATTTTACTACATCATTAATTAATTAAATGCTCATCTATTATACTTCAAGACGGAATACAAGATCAGACCATAAACAAACAAATGACATCGTCAAACTGGTGATGGCAGGAAAAGTTAACTTTAGCATAAACCATTATAATATGAATTCTAACTGTAATTAAAATTAAAGATTTTGTTATTACTAATTAGCATACATACTTAGAACCATTGTTTGATGCTTTTCAATTACAATATTTATTACTTGTCAATGTACGAATCTATCCTAACACCCAGAGATTTCTTTCAAATAAAGAAGACTGTAAGGCTAATGTAAGGCTAATTCTTTAACCTTTTTTTTTTTAATATAAAACAAGGGGCAAACGGGCTGGCGGTTCACCTAAGTGACTAACGACGCCCATGGACAACTGCATCACTAGAGGGCTCGCAGATTTGACGCATTGCCGGCCTTTGAGAAATGACTATGCTCTTTTCTTGAAGGTCCCTAAGTCGTATCCGTTCGGAAATACCGAAGCTGGCAACTAATTCCACAGAGAAATTGTGCGAGGCAAAAAGTTTCTAGTAAAGCGCACAGTTGTGGACTTTAGGACATCAAGGTGATGATGGTGGAATTTCAAATTTTGACCTTTGCTTTACTAAAAAAAAAAGTAGTGAATGATTCCTTAGTTTTATTTGGCCTATATTAGCGGCGTATGCCCAACGTGCATTGTAATGCATCTTTAATTTTTTGTAATAATAAATAGCATGAACGTAAAAGTAAATTCAATTTATCACTTTTATTTACCCGCTAGCGACCCGCCTGGCTGTAGAATATGAATGTATTATACATATAAATCATTGTCTTACATTACTCTATTTATTGGTGAAAACCGCATTAAAATCTGTTGCGTAATTTAAAAGATCTACGCATACAAGGACGGGAGGCAACTTCCCTTTATACTATGTAATAATTCCGTTTGATTTTTTCATACTCTAATTAGGAGGCCAGAGTTTAGGTTTGGTGTTGTATTGTCAACACCATAAAATTAGGTTATACGTTTTTGATCTCGAATTCCATCTTGGAATATAAATATGTTTACTGACAAATTACCAATTTTGTCTAGTGCTTATTTTACTAAAAGTGATGCTGGTTGAAGTTCATTATCAAAAATAATAATTATTTGACTGCAACAAATAGGAAAATTAAAAGCAGCCATTTACCTGAGCTCACCACCAGAGTATGCTGAGGCAGTACTTTGTGCCTCACTACCAGAAGACAACTGAAGGCTTTGGCCGATCATTGCAGCTTTTTCCTGGAATGTTAAACATTCATTACCATAAAAAGTACTTCAGAAAAAAGACAGACAGCTGTTTCTCACTAATTATGGATTGATCAGTGTTATTTTTCTGTGGTTATAAACAATATCAGAAAAATTCCAGTACATCCAGTAAAACAACTACTACTTATATACTAATTTACACACATACACTGTAGACACTACAAAGATGTATTTGTCAGTTTATCTTATTCTAACACGAGGCACTGAATTTGTTTGTCTAAGCTCAACTTTTATCTAGCAAATTTTAACAGTTTGTCATAGAATAATCTGAATGTCCTTTTTCCTGATCATTCATGACAATTTAATTATGTATAGTGCGTTCAGTTTAAAAATACACTGTGAATACTTCGATGGATGTACATTTTTAGACTGAACACATTGTAACATGATTGATAAAATAAGAAAAACTGATTAAATTTACCTGGCTACCTCCAACAATGGCTACAGCACAGCGGCTACTGGTAAGAGTGGCGGAAGCAAAGTGTTGAAGAGACTCAGAGCTGATACGGCCAATCCTTTTCGGTGAAATGAATAGCGAATTGCCCAGCCCACGGCGGTAGGCTGCTTTGTGGAGTAAATCCACAGCACGGACCTTAATAAATTTAATATGCATTATTTTAAACTATCCATAATTTTTAGGTATGTCTAATATCCCTGTCTCTCCTCCTATTAATATTTAATTAAAAGCTGTATTAGAAATGGATGTGACAATTTTTTTTAAGTCTTTATAAAATAAATTGAAACTGTATGCACACCAATGCCAAACATTTACATGACTTACACACACATGTATGCTTTTTATTATAGATTGTACAAATATTAATTGTCAATGTCATTATGCAAAAAATTAAAATATTGTATACTTATTCTATAAAAAACCTAATTATAGTACACAAATGTAAGATTTGTGACCAAATTTGGTGATGTCTAGTAATAATTATTGCTATGTACTGATAAATTCTATTACCTGAGGAGGAAGGGACACAATATCAAACTTCAAACGGGGAACATTGTCACTCAGTTCCCATGGTCGGAACTCCTGGTTTGACACAGCATTTTGCAAGTAATCGATGGCTTCCGGCAAGTTATCTTGTGTGGACTGAAAGTATAAGTAGCTTTAGTCAATATTTATTATAATAAATAGCTTTTAAAACTCAAGTTCAGAGTTTAACAAGTCTTCTTCCTAGCGTTATCCTGATGTAGTATCAAGGTCCGCTTAGATTGCAGAGGATGTGGCTGTGGGGTGAGTTAAGATGACCGATTGCCATCTTTCACTTATATAGTTTAACTTTCTGTTATTCGATGTAAATAAAATAAAATAAAAATGTTATTTATTTACTTAACACCTAGCAACTAGAGTACATATTTGTTATATATAAGTATATAGAGACGAGACGAATTTCTTATCATTCCATGGATCGCGCGGGTGCCGAGTCCATCGCGTTGCAGAGGAAGGAACCACAGCAGTGCTCGGGACTTGTGATCCAAGTGTAGGTTTAATAGCGCGAGCGCGATTTGACTAAAAATTTTAAAATCATTTAATTATATGAAAAAAAAAATTGAGCGGATTAAAAAGGAAAAGAAAAAGTAAACATAAAGATTAAAGGCTAAATTTAAAATTATACAGTGGAATTGCAAGATACAGGGTGGGCCAGAAAGGCGTACGATTTTAAAAACACTCTTGCGCTTGAACCATATGAGAGGGGGCCGCGCGGTAATTATGCAGTTTGGTTACTTTTCCCGAAAATACACATTTCCTTTTTTTCTTCTAAAAGTTGTTTTTGTTATTATATCCGTGCTATAAATGCTACAATAAAGCATTTTGGAGCATATCGACGTTAATGTTAACATTGAACACACACAATTATACAAGGATTCCTGAGTGGAACAAAAAAATAACCGCGATACAATATTCAAAATGAATCCAGAATACGTCTACTCGGAAAAATTAAACATAAACAAAACCAGAATCTTATCGGCTAGCAAAAATATATTTTAAACATTAATAGTATTGCGTGTTATATAGTGAAGCTAAGATGGTGTATTCTGTATAGACAGTAAGATTAAAACATGAGGTACACATAAATTGAAACCCCATCAAATAAATGGCATCGATACACGCGAGCGACGCGGTGCAGCTCGTGCCGGATATTGCTTTTATTTGTTACTTACCATTTACTACAGTCTTATGATAGAATTCCCTTTCCCGTTCCCGTTCCCTTTGTCTATATTTAAAAAAAAAACCCGCAACAAATATAAAAGTCATCCTAGTAATCTTAAAAGAAAAAACAAATAATTAGAGGTAGCACCGTGCTTGTAGCCGAATTGGTCCGGTTCGTCCGGGCACCAGTACCTCTTTCTTACATAAAAAAAAATACAAACTTGAAATTAAAATCAACTCTATAACCTTTACTCATATCCGTTCTTGCGTCAATATAATGATAATTTTTTTCTTGTCTTATAAGAAACTGGTAGAAGGTCAACGATATGATGTGGTGGCGGCTTCGAAGCCATAATCTATCTGCTTATAGTATATTTATTTTATAACTCATTACAAACTTTATTATTCAATCAATGAATGATAAGATATTTTAAAGACCATCACCGTTTTTATCCCCGTTCCCGTTCCCGTTCCCATTCCCGTAAGTACAAATTGACTCTACATTTTAGATATAAAGCGATTGTATGGAAAAAAGAAGAGGCCTGTTTTTAGGGTTTTCCCGGCAATTATTCGATTTTTTCTCGCCATAAAAACCACCATTGGACTTCAACGAACATTTAAAAAAAAGAATTGGTTAAATGGGTCCAGGCATTGTTGAGCTATGCGCTTACCAACACATTTTGCGATTCATTGATATATATATATATAGCTATAGCTGTTTCCCACGTATTTGTTCGCAATTATTATCATATGTAAGTAATAAATAACTTAATATTTTTTTTCAAATTTACGATATATACAAGGCTGTTTGAATTTTTGAGTAACTCGTAGAGAAGAGCCACTTCGATCACGTTGCCACAGGCAGACAGACATAAATAGTTTCTAATTCTAAAACAAATGTCTAGAATAACAAAAGAATCATCAATATTGGTTCACCCAGACGAAAGTTCTGAGGTAACATATGTACATATAAAAAATACCGTCAAATTGAGAATCTCCTCCGTTTTTGACGTTGGTTAAAAATGTAGTGGAACCGTTTTTTTGCACGTAAAAAAATTGAAAAGTTACAAACAAAAAAGATGAATAAAAGTAGGTGTTTAGTTTTCTGCAACTATTTTCAAAATTATGAATAATTAAGAATTAATAAAAAAAGATTCTTAAAGAACAGGAAATTTGCTATACAAAGCCTTACCTCTCGAATCTTTGTCTTGATTATTTATAGTGATAATTTGATACTGAAAATAGGTCAATTTCAGTATGTGGACGCGTAGTCTAAAATGACTACGTTACATAAATTATTATTTTTTAACTATTAAATATTAATTTAAAAATTTGAAAAAAGAATAAAATTTGCGAGGTGCCACATGCTGCTTTTTTATTAGCTTTTTTTTAATTATGTTTCATTTTTACTTATTTTTTGGTAGATAATATTCTTTTGCTGTGGCCTTCCAAAGACACTCTTGTCTCTAGATTTTACTTACCCAGTTGACGCTCTAAAAAAAATCTTCAGTGTTCTTTGAAAAAGTAAAGGATTTTTTTTTCATTGTACATAAAGATAAATGTTAATAAGAAATCCCTATAAAATATACATAGAGACGAGACGAATTTCTTAGCATTCAATGGATTCACCGTGCCGGGTCCATGGCGTGGTAGAGGAAAGAACCATAGCATTGCCAGGGACTTGTGACCCAGGTGTAGTTTTAAGAACGCGCCCTTTATAGTGATCACTAACACTCACCTTCACTGCCAGTGTTCCCTCCCCTGCCTAGCCAAATTTGGTATGATCCTACAGTCGAATCGCACAGGACTCATGCTTGAAATATTAAATCGACTCATAGAGGTTTAAAATTGTTGTAGTTTTTTTGATCACTTTAAAAAAGGAAGGCTATGCGCAATCCAAAAATAATACTCATTCTCTATTTATAACAAAAATTACATATATTTCAATATTCACTGCTGGCTGGACTGGGAACCTATTTGGCTTGGTACCACTTTCATCTCATCAGTAGGTGTCTTGCACTTAGTAAGTAAGTAAGTACCATTTTAGGTAATTTTGCTTCTTAGTTCCTTAGTTTGCTTTTTAAGTTTTATTTTTATTTTAAAACTAGCCATAGCCTCGTTCTAAGTCCGCAAGATTTCAGTGACTTTGTTCAATTTTAGGGGGGTTTTGTTTTTTGTGCGGAATCCTAATTACTTTTCTGTAACTGATGTAGCCCATGTCACTCCTTGCAACATCAGGAGGTCGGCTATCAAATATAAACCAGTGCTAGAATGGGTCACCCAGAGCCACCCGGTCGTAGCCAGAGCAACTTAACTTAGCGATCGACTCAAATGCCGATCACTGATTAGGCCACGACCTCCTTACTTAATAATGTAATTTATAAAATTTTATTCTCGTCGCAATAAAATATAAGTAAAACTTTGAAGTACAAGACAATTTTTTTTAAGATAAAACGTGAAATGTGCTGTTAGAGTTCAGCTTTACATTTCATATTGAAAATCTCGCGTTTTAGCAGTTTTGTGTGAACATAGCAACGTTTGACCGCTGTATCAAAATAATGAAAAGCAACAGAATTGTTTATTCTAAGCATGGCTTGTCTAGCCTACCCTTGAGGCCCTTTTTATATTGGATTCGTAATGTATCTAGGTTTCAATGTCTAAGAAACTTCAACATAGATATGTGTTATTTGATCTTGGAGTGTGATATGAGTATGAACCTCTCTATGGCTCTCTGTGCAACTCTTATTTTGTATGAACCTTTCTTACTCAAGAAAGTAACCCTCTGCGCAACCCTTTTTTGTATTAATCTTTCTTTCTTAATAAAGCGGCTCTCTGTGCAGCTCTTATTTTGTATGAACCTTTCTTACTCAAGAAAGTGACTCTCTGTGCAACTCTTATTTTGTATGAACTTTTCTCTCTCAAAAAAGTGGCTCTCTGTGCAACTCTTATTTTGTATGCACCTTTCTCGCTCAAAAAAGTGGCTCTCTGTGCAACTCCTATTTTGTATGAACCTTTCTCGCTCAAGAAAGTGGCTGTCTGTGTAAATCTTATTTAGTGTCCATTTTTCGGCACCATACGCCATGGTGAGCAAGACACAATGGCTTAAGGGGTGAGTTTTTAGACACTGGAATTTATTTGTATTTTTATATAATCTTTCGAATTTTTCTTTATTTATTTTCTTTTAAAACTTCCCTTAAATTAGAGGGTTATAGGATCACTTCGTTGTTCGTCTGTCTGTTTGTCTGTCCGTCTGTCTGTCTGTCTGTCAAGACTCTTTTTTTTTTGGATGATGTGCATTGTTCATTAAGGACAGATTTCGGTTAGTAAATGAATAAATATATAAATAAACTTTTATATGATTCCAAAACACCTTAACCGTTGCTGTAGAAATCGACAAATCTTCTAATTAGTCCAGCTGTTAATTTTGCGAAGTTTATTAGAGATCGAATCCTCCAGATTAAAACAAACTGTTATAAAGGCTACTAATAGATAATATAACAGTGTTGTCAGAGACCATGCGAAGTCGGTGTATGTCGCTAGTAAGTTATATTAATATGGAAACTATGTCAAATTAAATTTCTAATGAAGTCAATTAATGAATTTACATAGTAATCATCCTTACCATTTAGTTGATTATAGTCCATGACCATTATCTGTACCTTTTTGTTTTATTTTTATACATGTCTATCTTATTTTTATTACCCTTGGAAGAATACATTTCGCATTTATAACGCCTATTATACACAAACTTTTTTTGTACAAATATATAAATACACACATAGTAGGGTCAGATTCGAGGCGCGAATCCAACCCACAAATCCCAGAGTTGAAGGCCGGGTTATTGCTGAGTGCGCTAACGGGCAAGTTTGGTCAGTTATTTAAAGAAGTATTTTATACACTAAAAGATATTTATGCAAAGTCGAAGATATTGTATGTTTAGTTGAGGTATCCTGTCCCAATTGCGGACAAAACGGGCAGCATTTTGTCAAATTTCATGCTCAAATAAAATAAAAATGCTCTAATAGTCATTATTTATTTATTCTCATTCACTAAAAAGTATAAAAATTGAATCTGTATAATACAACATTACAAAACTTTAAACTTAATATTTATAACATTCAAACATTTTATTGTGTGATAAATATAACTAATTAGTTGTAAGCAAAATGTAATTCATATTTATGTATAGATAAGAAAAGTATATTTTTGCTATTAGGGGTCATCGTGTGACGTACACTTTAAAGGGGTATCACCAAAATGTGACGCCATCATCACATTTTGGTGATGGGGATGGGGTCAGGGGAGGATGCGAAAAATTTGTGACATCACGTCAAAATTAAAAATATTCGAAAAAAATTGCAACCGCCTAAATATTTAATAATACATGCATAAAATTTAAAAACATGTGATGTCATCAAGGATTTTCGAAAATGTGACAACCTCTGACAAGGATGGGGAATGGAGACTTAAAAAAGATCGTAAAATTCGTGAGACGTAATTAAAGGATGACCACTTAATGATTAATTACATACAATTTATTGTTTTGTTGCTCAAAATTAAATCAAGTTATATTTGTCACACATTTAAAAATGTTTTAAAAAAGATTAAATTAAACTTGTAGATTGTTATTTGTTTATTTAATTGTAAATTAAAACGCGTTAAATACTAAAGATGAACATGTTTTTTTGTGTTTAATAAAACAATTGTTGTTTATTAAAAAAATAAAAATACTTACGATACAATATTAAAGATTAACGAATTTAATACAAATAATATAATACAAAAAAGTACCAGAAGTGGATTTATTTTCTTTTTTAAAATTTTAATAAGTTAATTTTCATAATTACTTTTATTTACAGAACACACTCTTGGTACGTCGTTACATTATACAGAGAAAAATAAATTAATAATTTGTTTTTTTTTTTGCATGCATTGAACAGTCAAATCGGATTTAATATGGCTTATGTGTTAGTGTTTAATTTAATATACGATGTTTATAATTTTATTACATTTGCATTTTTGGACAATTCAAAGTTAATTGTATATCTCATATTTCGAAATAAAATAAAAACTTTTTAAAACTGAATATGCAACAAAAATGGCAGAAATTTCATTTTTATACCGCTAACCGATCAAATACAAAAGC
>JANCMC010024009.1:6750187-6803853 GCA_024363005.1 Charaxes varanes | reverse complement strand
TATTTCATACAACATTCAATATACTTTCAAATAACACAAATATAAAATACTTAAAACATAGAAGGCACACAGCTAGTGATATGATCAGATCGTGTGATCTCCGATGATTTAAGGCACTTATTCCCTTACAGCTATTTTGAAATAATTTTGATCTTATGTTATGTAGAATGGTTAAAGTTTGCCTGACCCAGATATTACATAAAAAAAAATTGGTTCTCAGTAAAGTCGGTTTACAGATGACCATTTTACGTGATAACGCCGACCGTGCCTCTCTATCGCATTGTCACGCTCGGCTCAGGCGGAACGTGACAATGACTCATATTTATTCGTGAGTGCAGCCGGCGTTAATCGATTTACAAAACGTCGTCCAAAAATAAAAA
The DNA here is from genome assembly GCA_024363005.1 of Charaxes varanes. Taxonomy (NCBI): domain Eukaryota; kingdom Metazoa; phylum Arthropoda; class Insecta; order Lepidoptera; family Nymphalidae; genus Charaxes; species Charaxes varanes. The sequence goes on along the minus strand of JANCMC010024009.1, from coordinate 6,803,473 downwards.
ATATCTCTCTTGTGTTGGTAGGGTTAACTTTTCCAAAATACTAAAATGAAACCATACTTATGGTAAATAGAAACCCAAGGTTTAAAGCAATTTGAGACTTTTTATTACCTAGCTATTTTTTTTAAATAATTTGATTTATACCTTTTTTTATCTGACCTGAATAGTGGTTAATTTGAAAAAATACAATTGTATTAGACTTCTGACATATCCTACAAAACAAAGTGCATTTTTAAATGTATTCCTGCGTTTCGTGTTCTACATCTCTACATTCTACATTTATAACTAATGTTTTTATGTTTTTTTTTTAATATTAATTTAGGCACAATTTTTATAACCCTTGTAGGGTTACATTAATACTTTCATGCATAAACACACGTTAATGCGGACCCATTTTATACAGTACAGTTTAAGTATTAATTACATTAATTATAATGGTTTAGACGTCAAGTTAATAAAATAAATAGAAAAAGATTTTTAGATAGATAGAAATTTTTCTAGATAGTTTTTCTATAAAAGTTTAAATAGGACAATTGGTCATAATGTATGATCACGTATAGTTAATACAAATTTTAATTAGATAAGATTTACGTATTATTTTTTTTAGCAATTTTTTTGTTCAATAAAACAATTGCATGAAAGAGTCGAATCTGATGTAATCTTACGGTATTATGTCGTTACTTCTTAGAATGAACTATTAAAGGTTTAATTCTTTCGCAACAAATTAAAATTTTCAATCAAGAAGTTAAAAAAAAAAACCTGTCGATTTTTTCTTTCAAATTAGTTTCACATTACACTTTAACTGTACTTTAAAAAAGAGGTGTTCATAATTAAAAAAAAACACACATTACATGGATAATTAAAAAATATACAACTCGATAATTAGTTAAATTATTAAATACAGAAATATACAAAAAAAAATCACTAGATTCTGGTGGAAGTTGATTTGTCAGTCCGTGTTACAATCTCAACGTAGTCAAGTTATTTTTTTTTTATTATTATTTTTTTAAATAAAAAAAAATATAATATATAAAAAAAAAAAATGTTATACTCTAATTCATATTTCAAGACGATAAATGTATATAAAATTATAATAATTCACTTCAGATAGGTTACATGTTTAGGAGGTTAAAAAATTTGTTATGTCCCATTTGAAAACCTGCTTCATATTAAACTAGCTGTTTCCCGTGACTTCGTCCGCGTTAAATTAAACTTTCAAGAGACCTTAGACCTACAAAATGTGATCCTATCGAAAAATCCGGTATCAGCCGATCGTCCTGGCCAAATTTTAGAGATTTTGGGTTAGGTGCCATTTCGTTTTTATACCTATAGATATCAAATCAATATAAAACCATGGATACTATTTAAGGGAGCAACATCTCTGTATATTAAAAATGACCGTCGAATTACGTAAATAAAGGGGGCGCCACATCAGCATTATGGTGAATTTTAAATGTTATTATTGGTCAATTTATTTTTACCTTCATACCATGCCGCGCTTTTCTAGAAGATTCTTTATAGATAAATTCTTCTGCTATTGTTACAGTCATACCATACCATTTGTCAACACCAGCGCCATTCTGGACGGTTTTTGAACGACTATCTAAGCTATAATGTGAGACACTTTTTCAACTTTTGTCCAATAAGAGATGTTACTCCTTATTGTATTCTCCATAATAAAACTAGCAGACACAATGTGATACTAAAATTAGCCATCTACCAGGGAAAGTCCTGTCCAAATCGGTTAGATAGCTATTATTCATATACTCCTTACATAAGTGCTCCGAGACAATGTTAATAAAATCATTTTGGAATGCGAAAACTTTGTATCAATCATGTCTTAATAATAGATTTATTAAAAGCATTCAAATTTGTTTTCAAAGTGTATTATAAACGTCATTAGCCATGTCCTGACTGAACTACCAGCCTCGCGAGGCAGCCTCAGACGTTTGCCAGGCAACGTTTTTCATTTGTAGCACGCGCACTTTCCTCGGGCGAGACACGTCCTGACTGACCGAGGCATTTGCCTCGCGGGGCTACCTCGTGAGGCCGCTCGTTCAGTCAGGATACGGCTATTAGTATTGCTTGTTATGATCTTAATTTAACATAAGTTCTGTTACTAAATATAAAGGCAGACATGGCTACAATGCGGTACCTTGCGGATTTCAGTCCATACCTTATACCGTTGAGCTATTGAGGCTCTATAGTAAAAATGTTTATAGAATTTATGATGTTCTTTTTCAGTTAATTCTGCTTATAGATTCTCTTACAAATATGTAAGCCCTCATTCGCAAGAGAGTTGAAGCGTTGCGTTAAATCTCGGCGTTGGCACTTTTTCAGCGTCGTCGATACGAAAATATACCGTTTATATGTCGACTCGTCGACTTACTTCGGTTCGAAAAGTTCATACTACACTCTCTGGGTGAAAATAGGCAACATATGGTTTCGTAGGAAGCCACATTACGTTCTAATACACGAGAATTATCCTCGGGTCGATAGATCGATCTTGTTTAACAATATTATTCTCAAGTAGGATATCGTGCCATATGGTGAAAGTGGATAAAATAAAGTAATTTCGCATACTCGGCAAACAGTGCAAACACTTCGAGCTACATGGTGATGGAAATGATCATTCAAATTAAGCTATGTCTGGCTCCGGCATTACAGTAATGTTAGCCTATTCAACATTCACATAAATATTTTATTACTTGAAGTTGATAATGGTAGGTATTTCGCAATTTTCCTTAAGTTTTTCTCCAAAGTTATTGCATATTGGTAAACTTTTTCGAAGTAAAAATTGTCAAGGGCCATGCATATAAGGCATTTAATTGAAACTAGAGATCGCCGGATGGTCGAAATACGCCCACAAACCTTTTTGCGTACCACAACGTATATTGTTCTATTCACAGAAAAATAAAATTTGAAAATTAACAATATAACATTCAGTTGTCACGATAACGCTTTGATATCATCCAATACATGTGTGCGTAAATGATGTAAATAGTCTGGCATTGGTGTGCGAATTATTTAATATGATAATATATGCGGTAACAAAGTGCAAATTGACTCTTTGACGGTAGGAACACACCTACATTGCTGAGACAACAGTGAGTGCTTGTAATTTAATATTAACTTTATTGAATGGTAATAAAGTTCAAATTGATTTTACATTTTAGATAAAAAACGTTTGTATGGGAAAAAGAAAAAAGCTGTTATTAGGGTTTTCCCGGCGATTATTTCAACTTTTCTCGTCGTAAAAACCATCCTTAGACTTCAACGAATGTTTAAAAAAAAGAATTGGTAAAATTGGTTCAGGCGTTGTTGAGCTATGTGCTTACCAACACATTTTGCAATTCATTTTATATATATAGATAGCAGTATAGATATCGCCTTTAACTTTTGGCAAAACATTTCAGCTGTCTCGCAATTTCTTTCACCACAATGGCACTATTTACTCTTCCATTCAGTACCCAAGAACTCATATTCTATTCATTGTATATTTTGTAAGCCATTTATCACTAAAATAAAATCAAAGAATATTTTTGGCAACGCCTCTTCCATCTGGGTGGTCCCTCGATTAATTAACCACGCTACTAAAAGTATAATGAAGGTTGAATTGTATTCAGAACTAAGAAAAGTTAAAAAAATCTTGTGAATTTAATTTATTTTATGAATAACTAGTTGTTACCCACGACTTAGTCTGCGTAAAATTAGGTGAAAATTTTTATCATGATGAGACGAATTTCTTAGCATTCCATGGATTTACCGTGCGGGTGCCGGGTCCATCGTGTTGCAGAGGAAGGAACCGTAGCGGTGCCCGGGACTTTTGACCCAGGTATAGGTTTAGGAGCGCGCTCTTTATAGTGATCACTAACATTCACCTTCACTGCCAGTGTTCTCTCCCCTGCCTAGCCAAATCTGGTATGATCCTACTAGTGTACATCTTGACTTTATCAGGCCTCAATATTGTTCACAGATAAATTGAGGCCCCTGTTTTACGTAACACAGAGGAGCTCGGATGTTTAAAAACTAGTCTTAGAATTGGTCACCCATCTCTTATCAGTACACGGTAAGAGCTACTTAACCTAGCGATCGATTCAAATGCCGATCACTGATTAAATAACAATCTCCAATGATATATTAGTACATAAGGTTTTATTTGTTTTAAACTATAATAACAAAGGTAGCGCCCTGCTTGAAGTCCTTTTGGTCTGCAGGCAAATTGGTACCAGTACGCACTCTCACATAAAGATAGGCGTGAAGTGGCGGCAATGTTATCACGTCAAGTGATGGTATTTTTGTCGCGTTTCGTTCGGTTTGTGTGAGTTCCCGGTGGGTTAAACTTGTCTTTAAAGGCCGGATACGCATCTGCACCGTCTTGGTGCGAACTTTACGAATGACGTAGTGTCACAAAGGTCAATATCCCGCGTGCTTTGGTTACATTTTAGCGGTTTTCCTTCGATGTTTGTAAAGTATTACATAAATAAGTATCATACTTGTATATAATTTAAAACACCTATGTCACACCTTCATTATTAAAGTTACACAAGGAAAGGTTTTCTGAAATTTATTTTTACTCAACGTACAATGCAAAGCTGTTTTTTGGGGGCACGCGGGGCAAGCAGTGCCCCAAATATAATTTAAAATATCGAAAAGCTGAAGATAATTAAAGAATTTGAACATTAAATAGATGCAGATCCTTTTCCACTCGTTAGAAGTTATACTTCTTTTTAATCTATATCTACACAATTATCGCTACTAACATAAAACAATGTTTCAAATTTATTTTATTGCTTACAGAGATTGATGTTCTTATTTATTATTCTATCACCACATGGGTATCTTTAAGGCAAGAGTGAATAGGTTCATTCTAGGCAAGCGCGCTCCACCATAGACCGTATCTACACTTCATCAAGTGTGACTGTGGTCAAGCGCTTGCCTATATTCAATAAAAAAAAAAAAAAAAAAAAAAAATTGCGGTCGTTAAGTTTTCCACTGATTTTTGTTCATTATATATTTTTTGCAGTTAACACGTCTAGGTTTAAAGTTTAATTACTATGTTAAAGCACAAATCTATAGCCATGATAGTTTTTCAATACAGTGTACCACAAAGCTGCTCAGGCTGTGGGCTTGCTTCACTCCCCATAATTATTTGACTAGAAATTTAAATATTATTAAAATATTATAATAACTTCTTATAACGAGGAGGTCGTGGCCTAATCAGTGGTCGGAATTTGAGTCGATCGCTAAGTTAAGTTGCTCTGGCTGCGACCGGGTGAGTCCTGTTTTTGGATTTAACTTACTTAAGTTTAGGAAGATATTCTTTTGTTTATAACAAATAGAGATCTTGGCCGCGTTTCTAAATGATGTTAAGAAATAATAATGTCATACTTTTTGATATCGTAATTTGAGTTCGGTGTATTATTAACTAGCTGTATTCCGTGACTTTGTTCGCGAGACCCCTTAAACCGTTTAATCTGGGCCTATCGAAAAAATCCTTTATGTAACTCTACTAACTAAAAACTACCTCTTTAATTTTTGTACGTCCCGCAGTTTTCGAGATTTACTGTTATATTATATTTGTGAATATTTTCGTTGTTCCTATAAGCTTAAAAGCTTGTCCTAGTAGGTGCCGTAATACTTCAGCGGCGTTGGGTTTTGAACCAGGTAAATTGCGGATTTAAGCTCATCCCTTTTGCCGCTGAGCTATAAAGGTATTCGTACATCGAATTGGGCCGGCGCGTCCGGGTACCAGTACCTCTTTCTCACATGAGATCGGCGTGAAGTGGCGGCAACGCTGTCATGTCTAGTGATGGTGTTGTTGTCGCGTTTCGTTCGGTTTGTGACACTTCCCGGTCGCTTAAACTCGTCATTAAGGCCGGCAACACATCTGAGACTGTAACTCCTTAATATATCTGTAATAGGACCGCCTTGTATTCTACATCATTTTATTTTTTACTAAAATCGTGCATACAATTCGGAAAAATCGAACGAGGCCACGGTGTTTGCTAGTAGTTGACCTCTAGCAGATATACATACGTCGATTAAACGCAATGCTATATTGTTCCGATGTAAGCATAATTCGAAAGTGTCAAAGTTACAATAGCGGTATCACGAAGTTCCACAACAGGCGCATACTTCATGTGACAAACTTTGCCAGCGCGATGTATGAATGTGTTTTGGAAGGCACGTAAAACAGTGGGTCTTATAATGTCACTGAGTTATAGTAGTGAGATTGGAAGGATTGTGGACAAAATTAGATTCAATTTTAGCCCATTATATATCATCTAACATACATGAAGATGAAAATAGAACATACTTAGATAAAAAAGCGTCGCGTTATAAAACCGCTGTCGTGTGATCAGAACCTTGGGAGTTCATATGTTCTATTTGACCGCTTTATTTTAACGAGCGGTAAAAAAGCTCTCGTGCGAATGAGGGCTACAGCCGATGCCACGAGGCGTGTTTCCATATAAAAGGAATTTATATTTCCCACAGCATAATTAATTATACGAGTGGCTGGTATTAATTTATCTGATTTCTTTAACCTAACTGGACTTGAAGGTATTGTTTTTCAATGACTGTTGTTTCACTTTTATGGCTTTCAATAGAATAGGTAAAAAAAGTTGATAAGTTAAATGCTTTTACTGAACCAATACTAAAACATAAAAAATAATTAGACAGATCTTAGGTATCGGTAAGAGGAGGAGAGTGATGTGATATCAATCTCCTCCTCTTTAAGGTATTGAACAAACACAAAATAAACGCGTGCGTATCTATAATTATATATATATAGCTGAAGAGCTTGTTTCTTTGTTTGCTTGTCCGCGTTAATCTCAGCAACAACTGGTCCGGTTTGAAAAATTATTTCTGTGACAGATAGCCCATTTATCGAGGAAGGCTATAGGCTATACATCATCACGCTAAATCTATTTTTTTTACCTAATTTTACGCGGACCAAGTTGCGGACATAGCAAGTGTACAATAAGTTTGTAATAACGTCTTTTTCATTAATGGCATAATTATGGTAGAATATACCTCTGTGTTATAATTTCTTATTGGAAGAATTTTAACGGCTCTGTTTCAAATCATTTCAAATAAATACCGACATTTCGATAGATCCAGACTAATTCTGGACCATTTTCTAGTAGAAATCTTTTCACATATAGTCTTACTGGTGGTTTCTCATGACTTTGTCCGCGTTAACTTGCGATAGCCCTTAGACTTCCTTAATAGGGCTCTATTGTAAAATGCGTTATAAGCGATGAAAGATGTCCATTAAGTATAAGGTATCTCCCTGCCAAATTTAATCTATGTACGTCACGCTTTCGAAATTTCGTGTTAGGAGACCTTTTGCTATTATAGTATTTACAATATCTAGTCTTCGAGTACACTTAAAGTGTGTGTGTTAAACTAGAGATATTAGATAGATAGATAGAGAACCTTATTGGACCAAAACACGAACTTAAAATTTTACAATACAATTTTAAAGTCTAAAATAGTATGCTAGTGTTTCGGTCAAAGAGGTCACCGTCTCAGCATAATGTCACAGTGCTACCGTAAAGCTGATTTTCAGACAGGACAGACATATTACGAAGAGTATCTTAAAGAAGTCATAAAATCGTCAATTCGAGACAATATTTTCGAGTTCGACCACCGTAGTAGGGTCAGGCTAGACTTGTAGCGCGTTCTTTAAGTACAACGATCAGCAATCAAAGACCGTGTTCGATCCGATTGCCTTTCTAGATTTATGTGTACGGTATGTTGAATAGAATTTCACTTTACGTAGTTGGCAAGCTGCCTGCAGTTTCTACCATTATTGCTCACGCACCGAGACTTTCGTAAATTGCTTTCGCAAGCCCGGTTTGTGGACGATATATATTTTTTACATTGAAATGTGACAACTGCAATTAACGGTCTGTTAATGTTCCGAAACTGGTTTCTTAGAGATAAAGATCTTAAAATAACTGGCCCGTTGGCGCAGTGGGCAATGACCCTGCCTCCGCTCCGGGGGTCGTGTGTTCGATTCCTGCCTCGAGTCTGGGTGAATTATATATATGTATGTATTTATATATTTCTAAAAAAAACATTTGTGTATAATAGGCGTCTGTTACCTATAAAACAGGCGGTAAGTTGTCTACCTTATGAATAGGTGCCTGTGTGTATATACTCCAGTATATATTGATAATTTTTTTTTTTATTTCAAATAAAGAGATAAGGACCGCTTTCATAAACTCTAAAACCTTTTTATGGCAAGGGGGAACCTGTCATGCTGTTCATGTGATTTTAAGTGACTGATGCCTATAGACAATTGCTTTAAAGAAAGGTTCACACAATATGCTTCCCAGTCCAAGTCTCTCAAGAAAATCTTTTCGCAAACTCAGATACTGTTCCTGATCACGCCAAAAACATTTTCATGAAAAATGTTGTCATAACGAAACCATATGGCTCGCAATGTCAAAAGCTATCACATCTCTTTTAGAGCCCCGCCTAAGTCTACACCTTATTAAAAGTATATAACAAAATTTAAGATTATTTACCTCATTATTTTTCTAAAACTAAAGGGGCCGGGGAATAATGTTATAGAATAATAGAATGTAGTAAACAGTAAGTAACCCAACGTTCGGATAGGACGCCGTCTGCCGGGTCCGCTGGTATCAATACATAAAATGTTGGTAAATAATAAAATTTCGCCTCAATCTGCACTTATTTCGCTTCCAATATTTTGCTTATCCGTCGAAGTAAAGTTTCCTTATATAAAATATGCCCCAAACATTTTCCATATTACCGCAAGTAGCGCAGCTAAGCACTTACATTACGAATTTAAGGCCCCCAGTGGATTCTAAGTAATCCCATAATTTTCGTGCAGGTGGAATTAGGATCTGGATTAGGATACTAAATGATATGGCAGGATTTCTCTTATGTTTATTTAATCTGAGGGTTACTTGTTGTCGTGTTTGTTTTACCACTCAGTATCGCATGTTAGGACAGATACACTAAAAGGAAATATTTGTTTCCCAACAGTATCTCGGAGGGTTTATAATTATATATTTGGTTAAATGTATGTATGTATTAATATATGATATATGAGGTTTAGATTAGGGAGCATTAGATTTCAGCTAATTTAATGGAATATATTTAGTCCAATCCGGGAGTAAGTGCCTAGAGCTGGCAATTGTAAATAATAAATATATACAGGACTATATGACACACGGACGTCTGTTTCTAAGTTAGACAACTTAATGCCTGTGTTATAGCTAACATATGCCTGTTATACACAATTTTTATTTTGTAGTAATATAAATACATTCATAAAATTAATACACCCGGACTAGAGGTGGGAATCGAACCCACGACCTCCGGAGTGGTAGGCAAGGCCACTGCGCCAACGGGCCAGTCAAATGTGCGTAGAAACTTTGCTAAGGAAGTCTATTTAATATCTAGATTTAGTTGACATGATACCTAAGAACTTGACATGAATGACACTATGATTTACAAAATAATAATAATTATTATTATTATACAAATGACGTTCGTAAGTACTGTAAAGTCTATATGAATAAAACATCTTTGACTTTAACTATTCTGGGTATGAGGACAAAAACGGACAAAGAAAAAATTCCATATTGGCAAAAAAAACGCAAACCCCATGGGTATGTACTCAAGTGATGTCGTCCCAAAACTATATCTTTCTAAGGAGCTCTGTAGACTGTACTCACCAGCCACCAGTGAGGCATAAGTAATTCCGCATTCAGGCAGCTTCATAATCATCACAGTTTCAGATTATATGCGTCAACTGCTGAACGTAGGCCTCCTCCATCAATTTCCACGAATGGCTGTGTTGATATAAGTGCATTAGGAAATAAATATTTCCCCCTCAATATATAAAGAGATTAAGGGAAATGTTATAAATAATTTCGAAGGCACACACGCTATAGTTTATTTACAGATACTAAAGAGAGAAGGAAGCTCTTCATTTGACTGATATTTGTTTTCGTTGTTATGCTCATATAATCCGAAGTATATGATATTAGGTTTCCATATTATCAAAGAAAAAATGAAACATTGTAGAATCACTTCGTTGTCTGTCTGCCCTTTAAGCTGAACTCTCTCTCTTTTTTTTACTCTAAAACGTGTAGAGCTATAAAGTTGAAATTAATACCAAACCAAAACAGAAGTCTGTTATCCCTTGAAGCTGTGAAAAAATCATCCCTCTAAGTATAGGCAATCAAAAGATATGGCCATTTTTGTTGCATGTCCCATACTAGTACACGCACGCACATTCGAATGGGGAATCAAAACATTCAGGGTACTTTCTGTGATCTAGAACATGAAATTTGGCGAGAAGCTAGATCTTGTAGAAGAAGTGAACTGTAACACTGGAAGGCTCGCAGTTGCGTTGCCAGCCTTTGAGAAATAAGTATGCTGATGTCATATTGGCTCGAACGCCCTCACCGTACAGTCGCATGGGTCAACAGAATCGCACACATTAATTGTTAAATGAATCGTGTAATATAAAAAAAATTAAAAAAAAATCGCTTACTTTAGACTATTTGTTCATATGAGTGTAATATAGATTATTATTTCTTATATTAGTACAAAAAATTAAAAAAAAATCTTGTCTTCTGGTCTATGTTAGTATAAATTCTTATCTACTGTTAGCACAAATACATAAGTTCAGAATTATTTTCTGACGTCACCAGTATGTTTTGAAGCTGTCGGGAAGTAGTTTAGTTTCAATCCTAATTAAGTGGTTAATATAATTTGATTATATAAACCAATCATAATTACCGCGTACGCCACAAAGGCCGCGTCATAAGATCTGTAACGGAAAACATCGTTAAAATGTCTAAACATCAAGTCCTTGTGCAGTCTCCAACAGTCGATTTGCACCACTAACCTATTAACAGAATCACTCAATATAATAAAAACGATTGTCATAAGTCACGGACCATCTTTAACCGATCATCTTACACGCAGACACTAATAAGATAATAATTTATCGTTTTTTGTGACGTTTAATATTATAAACAATTGGGTATTACGAGCGATTAAATACTACTAGCAAAATTCGGCCGATTGGAACGAGCTCGACCCCGCGTAATAAGAGGAGTAGTATAATAAAGATATTCTACACGAGTGATTACAGACCTAACATTTTAAGCTCGCATCCTACTCACAAGTAGCCACGAGATGCTACAATGCGAATGCGACAAATTGATAAGTAGTAAGTGGGTATGCGCAGTGACCGGCGCGACGGACGTCTTTAGCATTATTTAATAATCTTCTTCCTAGCGTTATCCCGGTTAAACACCAGGGTCCGCTTAGATTGCAGAGGATGTGTCTGTGGGGCGAGTTAAGATAACCGATTGCCATCTGACGTCATCCTCGGAACGCCCACGATTTCTACAACCTTACGACTAATATCACAAAGTGACATTAATCTGGTCCCCCTGTTTTACGTGCCTTCCGAAACACGGAGGAGGTCGGATATCAAATATAAACCAATCAACCAGGATGGTTTTACATGGTTGGATTTATTATCAGCAATGTAATCTATGTATAAAAGCGAAAAGTCATGTATCACTAAATCTCGAAAACTGCCGGACGGATTTTTCAATAGGGTCAGATTAAGGAGACGTAAAGGCTTTTGCAAGTTTAATTTAGGCGGAGAAAATCCGCGAAAACGGCTAGTACAATATAATGGGGGTACAAATACTCACCTTAGTCTTCTGTAGGAAAGAGCTTCTTTAAATGTCAAAGTCAAAATCAAAGTCAAGATTCTTTACTGATAAAGACTTTTAAGTTCTAATGAACGTCATATGTGTAACTATTATTTTTTAAATCATTATTTAATCATTTGGTGATAAAATTTACGATTTACAGGCTAGGTTTAAGAGGGTTTTCTGCCTTGCACAGGGAAGAGCCCCTAACTCAGTCTTTAATTTTTTTTAAACACCATTTCATAATAATTCAGATTTGGTTAAAGCAATTAATTTCCATGCATTATCATCATTCAAAAAACGTTTTATTTAGTATTTATAAGTCCTGACCAAAACTGTAATTGTGAATTTATGTTTATTCGTTTTTACGTTTTTTTCATACCCAATTCGTAGTCAACCGACCATCATAACGTTATATATAAAACTTGGATTCAAGAAGAATAAATTTCGACAATTATTATAACATACGATTGTCCAGATTACACTTTGACATCATCCAATACATGTGTGTGTAATTTGTGTAAATCGTTTGGCATTGGTGTGCCTGTGGTTTCATTTTAATAATTTAATATATTACTATTGCATATTATAAAAAAACATTAGCATTCGCACACCTTCCTGTATATACACTATAATTGTGCCAAAATTTCAAACCAAAGTTTTCGCTTCACGTTTTAATATATAAATAAAAAGATGATAAGAAATAAACAATTCAGTAAGTATATTTAATTTAAGAGGACAAACCATTACGAGTTTGAGTAATTACACATTATCATAATTTGTTCATAAACTTACAAATATACGTTTACACGTTCATAAAAAGTGTTTACATTAAATGAGATCAGGAACTTCTGGATCGTCGATGAAATCTGGTGAAGGCTCAAGACCTACCGAGCGAAAAGTTTTGCGAAGCCATTTAAATCAATGCAGTTATCTTCTTTTTATTCTCTTCTTCATTTAAAACAAAAACTGTTTATTTGTTAACAATATTTTGAGTCTTTTGATAAATGTCCAATACAACAATTATGAAAGACCAGTGTCGGATTTACACATTTGCCGCCTGTAGGCTATACAATTTTGCCGCCCCAATTGACAGCTCTAATTCATCTTTTTCTTTTCTTTTTTTTCTTAATTCGATACTCTACTTTCTTATTCTTCTATTCTCCATGTGTAAATAGTAATTTTTTGGAAGACGAAGTAAATATTTGTGGTCAAAATTTGCCGCTCCCTTAAATCTACCGCTGGAAGCTCCAGCCTTCTCAGCCTACCCTTAAATCCGCCACTGTGTACCACTCTTGTTAAGCATTTTAAAACTTTTTGTTAGGAATTTTTCGTAACACGCACTTTCACTTTGGTGGTTCCTCGGAAAAACATTTATAATTTTGAAAGAGGTCCTTTCTCATTTCACTTTGGTTACGTTACGTATGAATTTTCTTCGAAAGAAATTGTAAATTTCCATACAATCATTTTGTCATTAGTTTAAGTCCTACTAATATTATAAACGCTATATTTGTACACATTGATATATGGATGTATGTTTGAGGCTGTTTCACGTAAAAACTACTGAATGGATTTTAAGAAATCTTTTTTAATAATATACTTTATACATCAATAACACATAAGCTGTAAATAATAAAAATATTGTATGAATTGTCCAAAATATAACGTTAAATGTCAAGTAAGCAGGAGAAAATTCTGCCATTTGCATGCTATTCTGGCATGCACTACGAAAACCGTTACATTGACACGTATATTGTTTATGAAGGAAATGTTTATAAAAACCTTAAAGTTGTTCTATGAATGATTTCATCTAATCGTGTTATAAAACTTAGACTAAAGCCCCTATTGATCTCCTAGGAATCTGGTCCTAAACAACTTCTTTTCCAAGCTAATAAAAAATTGTATAACTATTTATAATTGCCTGGCGATTTAAAAAAGTAATCGGGCATTGGCATTTGGAATATCGCATAGTATGCATACAAAAACTAAGCCATCTACATGTCATCGATCTATTATAAGAATTTTAGCGAAATGTTCGTGTCGCCTTAGAACCTGTCCATTCGTATAGATATCATTATCTTGATATATGATTAATTAATTATTAACATGGAATTATCGCCCTATCAAAATGAGATTATCATTAATTTTAAACCAAATTTAAGCTATTATGTAACATTATTAATGAATTTACTGGAAATACTTATACGAGTAGGTACGCTTAATTTGAATACCCGAATTATATTTGCGTATTACGGGATCTCACGTAGGTGACAACCTCAATTCATATTCTCGATTAAAAGTTTTATGTTTTTAAATTTCAATTGCCTCTCGTACTAGTCGGAAATAGTATAGGTTTTCCGTTGAAACGTCGAGAAGATTGTAAACAAGGTACGATCGCGATATGACCCGAGTTTAAAACAATTATAATGAAAATATTCGTGAATATTGCTACTAAATGTGCACAAAAATTTTCATAAAAATCGGTCACGCGACAAATACTGTGACACGAGAATTTTATATGAAAAGAAACCGTCTTCAAAAACAGCTCAACCAATTACGACCAACTTTACATGGGACCACCTGGAAAGTATACCCTAAAATAAAATACATACGTAAAAGAATTTTCGAAATTTGTGTAGCCGTCTTCGAGTAATCAATAAACGGAAATTGGACACACACGCTTAGATTTTATGCATCAGTGTGAGTGTAAACTGTAATTACACTAATATAGTTTGTTAGTTTGTTTACATAGATCGACAATTTATCTCAAATCCTTTTCACTCATCTGTAGATATTTTTTATCTAATTTAAGTCACTTAATAAGAAGCATTAAAAAAAAAAAATTAAATACATTTTTTTAACGTGGAAACTGCTCTTATGAATTTAAACTGTACAAACAGTAGAGAGACGAACTTAATTAGCACAATATTTCATCAAAATCAGTCTTTCTATTTTGGAGTTCACTGGAAACATACATACACACAAATAAAATTTAGACAAGCTTACGCTTGGAACAATATATCTATGCAATCATAATTATAATATCTATGGGATCGAGTATCAAAGTTCAAATTCCATTTTCTTAAATACACCGATATGTACTCTATTAACACCTTAATTAGACCCAGTACAATCAACGCTTACATTCAGTAGAATCGATGTCGACACCATGACATTACATTTCATACAACTTTCAACACTATTACAAACAAATTAAGATTTAGAATTGCACAAAACAATAATTAACACAGCCACCAACTTTTGTCTCCACGGGTTCTCTATCATAGCATCAAGCTTCATATAAATTTCTCCACTATTTCCGTTAAGTTAAGGGCTATAATTATTTGAACATTTTTTTTAAATATATTAAGTAATTGTCTCTACACACACTATTATAACATCAAACTTCCCATAATAATAAACGCTATCACAATGTTCTTAAGGGTTATAATCGCGCGAACAATTATTAACAGAGGCAACAAATATGTCCATAGACACAAATGTATAGGAATAAAATAGAATGTATCGATATTAAAAATCGTGTTTTTGTCTATTCAAAGTTGAAACAAAGCGTTTGTAATTCGTATGAAGTGACTTGCAGTCTCCATTGTGAGGCCGTATTCATGAAAAAGATATCTATTTTTTTTTCATATCAGATATAATACTCATTAATAATTGCATTCGAGACAGACGTAATAGACGTATTCGAAAAAAATCGATTCCATATCGATTTAATGATCGCCATGTACGGAACGAGTGAAATTACGAGAATTCTCGTTCATATTGTAATGTTGCTCGACTAAAAAAATAGTCGTTTGTGTCTTTGGTATTTTTAGATCACTAGCGGACCCGGCAGACCTTGTCCTGACCCGAATTTTGTCTTGTGTTCTATGTTTAACTAAATAGTCTCTTATATGTATTTTCCATGAAACGTGACACTGACCGAATGTTGTATGAAATAGTAGCACATTAGTCAAAAGGAATACGAACTAAGTCAGAAGGATACGAACTTTACCTTTTTTTATGCTACAAGGGGTAAACGGGCAGGCAGCAGGCAGTACCTACAGACGCCCATGGACAAGCGTACTACCGTACAGGATTCCAGATGCGTTGCCGGCCTTTGAGGAATGAGTATTCATTTTTTTTTCAAAATGACAAAAATAAATGCCCCATCCTTGAGGATTACAAAAGTTACAAATATAATGATAGCCATGTAAGGACCAAAAGTGTACGGCGGATTTAATTTTTTTCCAAATTTTTCGCGTATGGCAAGTTTATGTGGTGAATTATTTATGAACGGCTCACTTTTCGGGGGCTTGAACGTTTTTGGGCATAAATTCGTCGAGGAGCGCCGTTCATACCGTATTAACATTATTTATGTGAACGCAACGATTGTGGGCCGAAAGGAAATAAATACTATTTGGGGAACCAAAATCAGATATCGAAATATTTGGTCTTTGGTTGGAATCGTCATCACCATAGGCTGATGATGATGGTGATGATGATGATGAAGGTGATAGTGGTGGTGATGATGATGAAGGTAGTGGTGATGATGATAATGAAGGTGATGGTGGTGATGATGGTCATGATGATGGATCGTAGGGGTTCCGAGGATGACGTCAGATAGTAATCGGTCATCTTAATTCCCCACAGCCACATCCTCTGCATTCTAAGCGGACCCTGGTACTAGACCGGGATAACACTAGGAAGAAGAAGATATAGTACGCAATTCGAAAGATTTGTACCCAAACTTCAACCACAAGGCAAACACTAGTTTTATTTAAACCAAGACCCTTTATATGAATGTGAGGTCGTCGTGCTTAACTATCAACTGTCGTGTCTAATGTAAGGATACCTTTAGATTCGCTTTGTTAATCTTTAAGGATATTCTTCTTCTTCTTCCTAGCGTTATCCCAGTTAAGTACCAGGGTCCGCTTAGATTGCAGAGGATTTGGCTGTGGGGCGAGTTAAGATGACCGATTATGTCGAAATGGGCTATCTAACTCTGAAAGAATTATTCAAATCGGACCAGTAGTTCCTGAGATTAGCGCGTTTAAGCAATAAACAAACAAAGAAACTCTTCAACTTTATATTTTAGTATAAATATAGAGAGATCATATCGTCCTAACAATGTTTTACAAAATATTAAATTAATGACAGAGAAAAAGACGTATTAGAAGCAAGGGTCTTGTAAAACCTTTTTGTACCAAAAAGATTTTAAAATGAATTTTAAAAAGTTAGCCATTTAAAGTTTAATTAATAGTATAGAAAAGCTTTAATTTGTCCATCAATAAGTAAAAGTACGTCAAAAACGAACATCAGGTAGATAAAAAACCAGAGAAAATTTAACAGTATATGAGCAAATATTCCCAAACATAAATTATGACATGTTTTCTAAAACTAGCATATTTATTGGACAGTCCGATATCCAAGGAATAAAAACCTGGGAAAATAACACAAATTGAATATGAAACAACTCTGTTTTACAATCTAACGTAATAAACTGACGTTTCACATAAAAGAATCATCCGGATGAATCATCTCCTAAAATTGTTATAATTTAACTGTAAATTATGTGCAAAATAAAGTATACCCAATGAAATTTCTTTAGGGTTGTCAATTGGCATTTTTAATACAAATACAAAAATATTTATTGTTCAAATATAATCGTTTAATTGAAATCTCTGGTGTAGTTTTTAGCCCGTAGATCAGATATTTCGCTATCACCTCCAGGTTATCTAATATTATTTAAGTAATATACAATAATATACACTGGAAAATAACGAGTACTGCACCGAGCGCAAAGTAAGTCAATAATGCACGAGTGTTATTTTGGCACTACATTAACACGAGTGAATTAATTCAACTAGGTCCGTGCGTAATCTATTTTTCTTTCGACAACATCGCCGTCTATTTCCATCTTTTAAACTTTTCTTGCTAAATATGTAGTATTAAAGTTTTGCAATGGAATAAAATGCGCGCCATCTGTTTTTTTTTTCGAATTTATTCGGTCTATATTTATTTTCTTTTTGGTTCCATGCATACGTTTTATATGAAACTTAATGGGAGACATTAAACTTCTGTGGTAATTTTATATGAAAATAATAAACTGTGCAGTAATGAAAAACAGTCCAATATTTAAATTTCATATAACATTACTGTTTTCTTTCTAAGTAGAAAAGGCGTTCTCTCTGATCGACAATGTAGTGAGTGATTAACACTGGGCAGAATGTGTTATGGTAGTTGTTACCAAGTTGACGGTTCTAACACTACTGCCCCATTTTTTTTTTTATGTTACAAGGGGGCAAACGAGCTGGCAGCAGGCACCAAAGTGCCTACCAGCGCCCATGGACATCTGCACGACCAGAAGGCCAGCAGATGCGCTGTCGGCCCTTAATGACGAGTTTAGGCCACCGGGAATTAAAAGAAGTCCTATGAAAAGTATAAATCGCAGAACAACTCGTTAAATGTATAGTGTATTACGTGATGGTACGGAACCCTTTGCGCGAGTTGGACTCGCACTACTAGTACTAGGATGAGTATCATTAAGTGTTTTAATTGTATTTATGTTCTTGATGTTGTTATTTTTTTATCATAACGAGTACATGACCTTTCGAAGATGACGTTAGCTTTACAACAGAATACGTGCAGAGACAATGTCATAGATCATTGGCGGTCATTTTGTTTAATGTAAACAGTTTATTGCTAATACACCTACTCAAAGAGGAGGACCTGGCTTAATCAGTTGTCGGCATTTGAGTCGATCGCTAGGTTAAGTTGTTGTTGCTGCGATCGGGTGATAGATGGGTGACCAGCGCTAACTGGTTTATATTTGATATCCGACCTCCTCCGTGTTTCGGAAGGCAAAGGTGACCTATTCTAACACTGGTCTATATTTGATATCCGACCTCCGTGTTTCGGAAGGCACGTAAAACAGTGGGACCCGATTAATGTCACTGTGTGATATTAGGCGTGAGGTTGTAGAGATCGTGGGGGTTTTGAGGATCACGTCAGACGGCAATCGGTTATCTTAACTCGCCCTATACAGCCACATTCTTTGCAATTTAAGCGGACCCTGGTACTAGACCAGGATAACGCTAGGAAGAAAACCTTATCAGTAATTGTGTACCTTTATGTGAATAATGAACGGCTGCAGTGAAAATAAAGAATAGGAAATAAAATATTATTAAAAGGAAAATATAG
This sequence comes from Charaxes varanes, assembly GCA_024363005.1. Classification (NCBI taxonomy): domain Eukaryota; kingdom Metazoa; phylum Arthropoda; class Insecta; order Lepidoptera; family Nymphalidae; genus Charaxes; species Charaxes varanes. The sequence goes on along the minus strand of JANCMC010024009.1, from coordinate 6,784,550 downwards.
CACAATTGAACATTTGTACATTCATTTTTTACCGACGATTTCACAACGGAGATGTAGTACAGATACTTAAATTTGGTTTATTTTTTATATCCGATATAGGTGTCGTCCAATCAGCTTTTTAGTACTAGTACTTTTTACAGTACAAGTTTATCCATGTATATAAATTTGGTCTATTTTTGGAGGTTGTTCAATTTTCATGTTTACTTATAATCAATCTTTATGTATACACATAAATATATAACTGAAGACTGTTTGTAAAATCGAATATGACCTAAATATACGATACCGATACCAAAAATGCAAGCTTAGACATTTTATTCAGTCTGTTTCTCTGTCTGTTTGTTCCGAGTAAGCTCCGAGACGGCGGGTCCGATTTAGACAGTACTTACACTAGTAGGTAGGTCATTTTACAAGGAACAACATAGGTTACTTTCCTTTTAATAGAATAACTTGGGTTCCGCTCAAAAAAAATTACATCCCTCAAAATTTAGCAAAATCAAATAATTTACATTGGCTCTATATTGGTATTGTAAATTTTATTCCTTCTTTTCGCTTCTATGGACTGAAATTCGCAAGGTACCCGGTTCATACCCCACCGTCGTTGGGGTATTGTCACACCCACTCCTTATACAAGCTTTTTAAGCTTAGTAGGAGGGGAAAAGGGAATATTAGACATACCTATAAATATTCTTTAAAATAAATAAATAAATACGATTAAATATATGACTGCTAGAAACGGTCTGCGAATTCGTTACCTATAAAAACCTTTCGTGATTATAACAATTAATATTCAATTTGTCTTTTTTATTTCCTTTACCTATGAAAGGTCAAGATCCCATGTGACAGTATCTAGTAAGTTATTAACAAAGTTTTAAGTTATAAATCATCATACATGATCATTTTAAAAATATGTTATATCTACAAGCATGAGGAGGTCGTGGCCTAATCAGTGGTCGGCATTTGAGTCGATCGCTAAGTTAAGTTGCTCTGGTTGCGACCGGGTACGCCCATGGACAACTGCAACACCAGAGGGCTCGCCGATGCGTTGCCGGCCTTTGAGAAATGAGTATGGTCTTTTTTGTGAAGGTCTCTAAGTCGTATCCGTACGAAAATACCGAAGCTGGCAACTGATTCCACAAAGAAATTGTGCGAGGCAATAAGTGTCTATTTATCTTTATACGATTATATTATAACTAGTAAGATTGTCGTGGGTTTGTTTGTTCTTTTGTTAGGTAATTTATTTTAAGCAAAGCTTTAATCATAACGGTGGTCGATTTTGAGAGCATCGCTAAGTAAACCGTTAAATGGAGCTATTTTTTAGCAACCCGTCTTGGATTCACTAGTGTGTAAAGATATACATATAAATCTTCCCCTTGAATCACTCTGTTTATTGATAAAAACCACATTTAAATCCGTTGCATAGATTTAAAGATCTAAGCGTACAAGAACCGTGGCCACGGAGGATTCGGACAAGGTACTATAAGTTTTTTCGATGATAATCAAAAATAACTAACTAAATAGCCGCCCCTCCCCCAGGTTCATTGGCTGGAGACACTCCTGCTTCGAAATAAGGTTGAAACATGCGCAGTATAACGTTTAAAAAATGAGTTATAAAGTTGACCCATGCGCAGTATAACGTTTAAAAAAAAAGTTATAAAGTTGACCTATGCGCAGTATAACGTTTAAAAAAAAAGTTATAAAGTTGACCCATGCGCAGTATAACGTTCAAGAAAAAAAATTATAAAGTTGACCCATGCGCAGTATAACGTTTTTAGGCCTCAGTCGAGGTGCGGGGGCCCCGCATTGCATTGCAATACACTCGCGCTGTTTTAAGTTATTTTCCTCGCAGTTGTACCTGAAATTTTATTGTACTTGATCTTGTTTTTTTATTTGCAGGCTATAATTATTATAATTCTTAGATCCAGAGGGCTAAGCACGAAGTTTTCGAACCGAAGTAAGTGGACAAGACGACTTTACTTAGGATGAACATTTTTGTGCTAGGCCCTCGGGAGGAAAGTCTTCTTCATGTCACGCTTTTGATCAATGCCAATGCAACCCACGTCGATGCTTGGAAAGCAGTCGATGCATGGAATAGTTGTTATAGGCCCTCTGAAAGGAAGAGGACACTTTCTACTTAAATATAATTTGTAAAAATATAACACATAATAGAGCAAAATTTGATATAAAACAACTGCATAAATAATGGACAATGAAACGAAATATTTAATTTTTTCAGAATTGTAACAGCCACGTGATGGATAAATTATTCAATGCAGTGACCGATTATAGATCACAATAAGCTATATCACACGGTTCAAAAGTTTTTCGAGATATTACCGGTCGTAAACTTCAAAGAAAAAGAATTTCTTTATCTATAAGGGACATTTTTCATAAACAGAGATGTCACTCCTTCTATTCTAATCTCCAAAGTCCGTCTGCCTGGTTCTCTAATTTGAGTGCGTATCTTTCCTTATAATTCAAAATATTTTTTTAACTTACATATTGAATTGATTAAGGTGATCTGAAATAAGTCCGTTAATTTTCCATAATTTTAATATTATGTACAATGTACATATACAAGTTAATATAATTGAAGGATTTTTTGTGACGTTAAAATAAGATTTTTCAATGAAATTTATATGATGGTATAATTATTATAACAAAATGAAAACATTTTTTGCGCACTTGTATTGCACATATTTACCGGGCTCTCTCTTCTTTATATGCTATTTTTCGTAAAGAACTCGAATTAGGGAAATTCATGCGAATGGACTCGTGAGAAACTGTTAAGGTTTAGGTTTAGTTTCATATTGTTTAGTGATTTATTATCAAAATATTAAATCAATCTTTTGCAATTTAAGCGGAACCTGGTACTAGATCGGAATAACGGTACAAGAAGAAATTAACATAATTAGCATTAAAAAAGACATAATATATCACCGTTCACACACACGTAATATTATTTTTTTAACAATAAATTAAACATTAAGTTATGCTTACAATACTTTAAAAGAAAAACATTTTCATGCAATTTTTTTTACATTAAATGTTAATGCAGTTTACGACAAACCAAAGTCCATTCATGTTTAAAAAAAAGTACTTAGATATGTAACAAGCCTCGGTGAGTAAGTCCAACTCGCACTTGACCGGTATGAACACTCCAAAATCCATGAAAAAAATATTTTTAAGAATAACAACTCCATGCGCAAGACTCGCTCTTGACTGTTTTCTTTTTTTTTATAAATAGTATGTAAATATATGGCCTCTAAAAGCAACGTCAAATTTGCATATACTTCACTTTTAAAAACAATTAATTTTATCAGTAATATTTGTTATTAAATACTTTAAAATAAAGACCTTTTTCGCGTCTGACTGTTTATTTGCTGATTCCTTGTAAATTACGCAAACGACTTTAATACTGATTTTACCATTTTCAATTCCATAAAATGCTTCGCTATCGCTTCGCTTCTTATTTACTTTTTAGGAAAGCTATCCTCAGCATCGATTGTTATATTTTTTCTTGATTTTTATAAGAGCCCACATAGTGTCCCACTGCTGGGCCACCACTGGGCCTTTAAAACAATATATTTTCTATTTTTTCTTACAAGGTGTAAAATACCCTATCGTATCCGGTAGGCCATTATTAATGAAATATGTATATATAAAAGCGAAAGGACACTTAAAACCAACGACTAATATCAGTGACGTTAATAGGGACCCACTGTTTAATGTGCCTTCCGAAACACGGAGGAGGTCGGATATCAGATATAAACCGGTGTTAGAATGGGACATCCATCTATCACCCGGTTGCAGCAAGAGCTATTTAACCTAGTGTTCGACTCAAATGCCGACCACCGATTAGGCCACGACTTCTTCACAAAACACTAATCTATTATAAATATAAATAGAGATGGCTGTTTGCGAATTCTAACTTAGAGTTTTGTTAAGTTCATACCTAATATTGGTTTATTCATACCTTAGATAATCTTCTGAAAATATATAACCTGTGTGAGATTTACAATCAGTACGATTTTTTATTTGCATTTATTTTTAGGAATACAGCATTAATCATTCTTTTATTTTCATCACGACTTTAGATAATTCAATCTTTTGCCAATTTTAAAGTTACTGATGAACTTGAAATATATCTTTGACAACGTGGGCAGCCTAATTGAGTGAGTTAATAAACTTGGTATAACTGTGAGGAATATCGTAGCCCCTCTGGCTTAAAAGAAAACTTCCAGAGAAACTGGCTCATTGTGAGTGAAACTTTTCTATCCGTAAGCCATGATTGGAATCCTAAATATGGTGGAGGTTTTTAGTGTTCCTGGTTTGTAACTTGGATAGCTCAGTGATTGAATAACTGGCTGAAATTTTGAGTGCTCAATTCAAACCCTGATCCCGCTCGGATGTCATTATGCCCACGCATAACACAAACTTTTAAAAAAGAAGCGTAACTGCAGGATTAGCTTTACCTAACAGCATTCTTACTATCAGTCACAAATTTGTTAAGACTTATAAACAACGATGAAATTTAGGAAGTTGTGGAAAATAAATATATTTGAATGACAAATCAGTCTACACACACCTACACACACACACACACACGCAGAGAGAGAGAGAGACCCACAAACGCACACTCGTACGGACGTACGCACATATGCAAGAATATAAGCTGGTATGTTCACACACGTTTAAATAGGTTTAGCCTAATTAATATTACTATTCTTGTAAATATGGTAACTCACTTTGGAAATTTATAGAGTTGGCGATATAAGGCGGCTACTAGGAATCGAATATTGTGACTAGAAAGTACTTAATTACAAAGAAGAAACACTACAAATCCAATTCCAATTAATAGGATTTTAATGTGTTGTGGGCTTTTTCAAATAACCTTTTCCTAGACTTTTTATTATTGTGAAGTTATAGATGTTATCAGTTAACAAGCTAGTATTTTAATAATTGCATGGCCAACAGATATACCCACATATTAACATAAGGATAATCGTCGACCAGAAAGTTCCAGAACTTTGGTTTACCTTGGGAGGCGAACTCCCGAAGTTGAGTATTGAGCGTTAAACAATTCAAGATTATTGCGTTGTTTTTGGGAGATAGGAAATGGGCAAGGTTGTCTTATTAAACGTGTTGCCGAAGTAGGTGAGGAATTGAGGCTTTCTGGGCAATGTTTGAATAGTGAGACCTCAATAACTTATTTGTTAAAATTTAGAACTCGCAAGGGTATATAGTCGCGTCAGCTTCAAGCCATAACTTAGTTATTTAAGAAAATAATCCTAGGGAAGTCTATATGAGAAGATAGTTATAATCTTTAAATTCTGGCTGAACCAAACTCTGAATCAGCTTGAGTGTAATTCGAATTTGTGTGTAATATATAGTTTAAGAAGTAACTAGTATGTATGAATTTGCATTAACTGACTATAGGACTATCATATACGATTGTATATGTCCCTAAATAAATATTTCGAATGGCGAAGAGCGTGTCAAGACTCCCTTATATAGATGGGTTCCGTATCTTATACGCTATAAACGTTTTGTTAAATAACTTCAAAACTTGTAGTTCAATTTCTTTCAAAATAATTTTCCTTATGAGTTTTTAGTATGTTCTATCAACAGGGAAAATTTCAAGTCTCTATGTCTAATAGTTTGGAAATGCCAGGGGTGTGACCACCTTAATGGGCACACAGACGGACGGATGGACAGAGGGAAATTATAAGGGTAACTTCGATTAAAAAATAATGGAAACCCCTAAAAATGAGTCGGTTTGAAATGATATAGATAATAAGTAAATAGGAATTTCATTATAGGGAAGAAGCTAGTATAAAATGAAATTACCTTAAATTAATTTAATTCATTATCATATCCTTCAACGTGTATTGTTTGGTAAACATATATGTTTCTTCATCACTTTCTCCATATTCTATACAATATGTTCTAACAGCGGCATTATTTTAATATATTTTACGAGTATGAAATTTCCACGCCTACCTGCGTACTTCCATAAAATTTTATCTTCTCGGGTTTACCAGAGCTTTCTTAGAAGCACATAAAAGTTTTCAGTTTTATTGTTACACCTTGAATAAAGGTCTTATTTGAGGCAGTTATTGCTAATAGAGTTAAGTAAGTCAAACTAAAAATCGTTACATAGTCTTGATGCTACTTGCTTATCTATCCGTTTGTGTTTCGCAGATGTTTTATTCATAAATTTTAGGGCTTTAGGCTCCCTCCTAAGCTATATTATATTAGCTCCTCTGCTCCAATTTAGATTTTTGATTTCTGTAGATATAATATAGCAATCAATTAAGGTCTTTCAGAGGGTATAAAAGACATCATACCGGATACGCACCCCATGGGTTCAGTACATGATTCTAAACTCCCCAGTGGTGAAATTTTTCGTCGGTTTTTTCTTGAAATGTACATTTTTTTACCATTTTTCTAACTGAATACTGTATAATATAATTATTACTATCTGTCCCAATGCCATTTTAAATCAGAAGTAAATTTCATCAATATTTTTAAATGAAACTGCAATGTAAATAAAACTTAAAAGTACGTAACAAAGGTAGCGTGGCGCGAGTCGTTGACTTGTTTAGCGCGTCAACATTTTGTTGACGATTGCTTCCAAATGTTCACGATACACTGCGCGCTCAAGAATAGGATGAGGATGGCAATATCTGTAATCTCTCATTTCCGAGATGAATGATTTTTGTGATTTTATTTAGGACATTAAATGTAGCCTTATTACAAAGTTTGCGGTACGATGTCTTTTACACCCTGTATTATATTGAGCACCGTATTATTGTTTAATGTACTCTCATAATGAGGAATGTGCAATATCCCCATAAACTCATTAGAGTAGATGTGAAGCTAAATTTAACTTGCTGTATAAATTAATATGAAATAAGTAAGAACTTTCAAAAAGGGATATCAACCAACATCTCAAATGCTTGAAGATGATGATGGCAACCTGATCACGGATGAATCGAAGATTAAAAACATCTGGTGTCATTACTTCCAGCAGCTACTTAATTGTCCCCCACCCGATGAGCTAATAATACGCACCACAGCTGATAATTATACCGAGGTAACACCACCGAGTATCGATGAGGTTCGTACGGCCATAATGAGCCTAAAAAACAACAAGGCTCCAGGAATTGATGGTGTACCCTCAGAAATCTGGAAACACGGTGGAGAACCAATATGTTCAAAATTACACGAATTGATATGGAAGATCTGGGAAAAAGAACAACAGCCGCAGGAGTGGAATATAGCAATCATCTCTCCGGTTCATAAAAAAGGAAGCAAAAAGAAGTGCACAAATTATCGCGGAATTGCCCTCTTGCCGACTGCGTATAAGGTTTTGTCATATGTGCTACTTAGAAGACTGGAACCATACGCGGAACAAATTTTGAGTGACTATATTCTAGTTTCGTAATTATCGTCAAGTATTTTGTAGTTCCGAAATCTATGTTCTTTAATATATATATATGAAGCTGGGGAGTTTGTTTGTTTGCTTGCTTGCTTGAACGCGCTAATTTCAGAAGCCACTGGTCCGATTTCAAATTTTTTTTACGTGTTAGCCCATTTATCGAGGATGATTATAGGCTATGCATCACTAGGCCAAAATTTTTCACCTTATATATTTATATTTTTCTAGAATGTTTGTGACATGGCCTTTGTCCACCATTGGCCATTTATAGAAGAAAAAGAAATCTCGTTTAACTGTTAATACAAGCACTATAAAAGGATACAGTTCACATTTGAGTTCATTTCTCCAAAGGTTTTCTTACATTTACAATTATTTGTCTTGTAAATGTAATAAAACGTAAGTGATTTTTTACTACGCCGATAGAGAACTCGTATAAAAACACTTCCAATAGAAGACCTTATGACTGGCGTGCTACGTAAAATTATTATTTTACTAGATGTGGCCGAGTCTTTGTCCATGTAAAATTAGGTAAAAAACTAGATACAATTTCAACGAGATTATATATATAGTCTATAGCCTCCCTTGATAAATGGACTATCTAAACTATCTAATACAGAAATAATTTTTGATATCGGACCAGTAGTACCTAAGATTAGCGCGTTCAAGTAAACAAACCAACAAACTCTTCAGCTTTATATATAAAGTATGGACAAGTAAATTAGTAATAAGTATAGAAGTATCGATAAAACATGCGGCCAGTTATATGGAAAACACAAATTATATTAGTAATTCACAGAAGGATCTCTATAAGGACTTTATAAATTTCAAAAAAGAGGTACTGATTTATAAATTTCAAATAAAAGATACTTCATCGTACTAGATCACTTGCACCCTAAAAAAGCATAAAGCTTTTGGAATGGAAAACGGGAATACTGAGTAAATCTTATAGGATCCCTCAAAATTGGCAACGCAACTGCAAGCATTCTGGTAGTGCATTTGTCCATGGGCATCGATAGTCACTCAGCTTAGCCATCTGGCCCTTTGACCTTGTTATAGAAAAAAATATAAAAACTAGGGACTGAACAAGCAAGCGTAAAGCTCATCTGAAAATTCTGTACTTTTTCAAAACTCTTAAAAAGGAATTGAAATCTACATTATATAAAAGCGAAAGGCACCTTACACGAAATCTCGGAAACTGCGGGATGTACAAAACTGAAATTTGGCAAGGAGGTAGTTTATAGTTAGTAGGCATCAGACTCCCAGGGAGCGGATCTTCCTTTATCTGTCCGATAACTGGTCAGATCCACTACGGGTACGCGACCCCGAAGCGCAATTTGGGCAGTAAACAAAAGTTTCACAACAGCCCGCTCGTAATTGTGTAAGACGTTTGAAATGTATAGTCTACGCTGTAGAGAGACCATATTACGTAATATTAATACGTTTATATATATCTTTATTTCGAAATTGCTCTAGCGGTAACTAAATTTATTATTATTTATTTATTTCCAAAGGTAACTATAGGCATGACGACAAATTTTGAAAAATAAGCGTACGATGTTCTCAAGTATCTACTAATGTCAAAAAAAAATAATATTTCTGCAGAAATTAACGAATTTACAGCAAAAAAGGAACAGGAGGAGGTCGTGGCCTAATCAGTGGTCGGCATTTGAGTCGATCGCTAAGTTAAGTTGGTCTGGCTGCGACCAGGTGATAGATGGGTGACCCTAGCACTGGTTTATATTTGATATCCGACCTCCTCCGTGTTTCGGAAGGCACGTTACTGTACACTATAATATATTGCAAGGAAGAAGATAGTAAAATGGGCAAGATTAATGACAGAATGGTTGGTACCATTCTGTACTAGACAGCAAAAGAAACAGAGGTATATCCGTAAGAAAACTAAGGGATAGGATCATCTGATGTAAAAACAAGGTCCAATATGAATTCATAAAGCAAGAAACTGGGTAATATTGAAATCTTTAAAGCAGGATTTTGTCGTAAGACAATTTGAACCAGAATATTAATTAAATGTTTCCGATGTTAACGTGTACTACTTAAGTTTAAAAAAAAATCAAATTTAATTAGTTTTAGGCACACACACATTGGAATATAAAAATTAAATACGTCAATAAAGCCTTTTATTGTTAGAATAACTGTGAACTCTGACAATTCTTTAGCCCAAGGATAAATAGAAGGCAAGCGTCCACGAGGGCTGCATCCAACAACTCAGTACTTTGATTATGTGATCAATCTAAAGTAGAGCGTCTCCTGTTAAAAATATAACAGTTAATTTTAACACTATAATAAAAATAAAAAAATTTGAGTGAAGACAAATAATGCTTTTGTAAAAGTGAAAATGGAAAAATTGGACGGTGATATCAGTATACTGGACCAACTTTCGTTTTAAACTATAACCAGCATAGCAAACGAAATAGGAACACCTTTATAGTGTACAAAACTGACGTCTCAGCTTACGGTGCTCGCAGAGTATATCGAAACACATACTTAGTTTCATGTTCCACTAACCGATTTGCTTAAAGCTCCAACAAATTTTAAACTTACGTTTGTTTGAGTAATGATGTTTTTTTTTTTTTTGCACAGGTGACGCGCGCCATAACGGAGACGACGTACCAGTCGTTCCTGCGCTCGGAGGCGTACGTGTCGTACGTGAGGTATTGGCACAAATCGTGAGTGCAAACACTATACGCCCGTTTGACGATATTTTTTAATATGACGAGGAGCAAAAACGTTTGACATACAAACACCGACCAAATAAGGATTGGCAAATATTTTTTTATAGATCTCGGGTAGGCCTAAATACGTATTCGCTAAACCTGTACAAGAAACTATTTACCACTAATTCTAGTACCAATTATAGCGAGTATGCACTGCGTTGAATCCATCGATCTAAAGATTTAATCGCAAATAACAGGTATTGGCATCAATCGTGAGAACAAACATTACCGACTCGTTTGACGATATTATTTGCTAAGCCTTTATAAGAAAGTTTACATGACTTATTCTAGTATGTCACATACAGCCTGTGGGAAGAAAATCAATTTAAGTAAATTCCAAAATTCATCGATCTATAGGACAATTTTGCAGATTAAAATTCGAATAGCAGCTTCACCTGCTATTAGTCAGTATACTCGTATACTCGTCTCGTGAAGTGTTTTTAGTACGGTTTTGATAAGGTAACTTGACTTATTAGCCATTACATGTTAATTTTTTTAAACGTTTTCTCACTAAGAGCGTCACAATTTGAAATAACGTTTAAAAAGCAAATTGCATACAGATAAACAATTGTTTTTCAAGAATTGTATTCAGCTTTTGCAACGCTAAGAAGGTGGATCATATTTATTTGTTTTAATTTATTCTGCATTTGTTTTATTTACTCTTCATTGAGCAGCAACTAGGTATAGGCACGGACTTAATTCCCAACGTTTTCTACCAACGCAGTACGGACATTTTATTTTTATTTTTTTTATTTTACAAGGGGGCAGACGAGCAGGCAGCGGGCACCGAAGTGCCTACCGGCGCCCATGGACATCTGCACGACCAGAAGGTAATACCTTACCTTTACAAGACGACGATAAAAAAATATCAAATCAAACAATAGATTCACTAATAACGGATAGTATCGTCCTTAGAACTAGTAAGTATTAAAGTTGAATTGATTTGTATTTTATATGTTTCTGCATAACATTAATAAGACTAGAAAAAAGGGTTCATTGAATTAGAATTTTCACTATGAAATACACATCTTTGTCCTTTGGGAAATCTATTTATTGCAGCTGTGCATATAAATTTGCTAGTGGCATTAATCTTCAGCAAGCGCCAGTTCGTGTCGCGTGTAGTCAAGGTGTAGTGTAACTACCACGTAATTTTTTAGTTAATAATATAAAGTAATGTGAAATAGATAAGAATTGAAATCTTAATCACAATGAATTTATTACAGATATAACTTCCACAGAAAGTACAAAAAAAATTAAAGATAATACTTGGTTCCAAGCCTAATATATTTAATATTTTCTCTGGCATTGTAGTAGATGGAACACGTTGTATCAAGGAAGTCATAAAATGTAAGCTCCTTACGTAGATAACGAAATCGACAATAAAACAGAATCTAGCAGAAGTGCTCTATTTAAGGACACACATTTATAAAACAAATACGACGTTACAAGAATAAATTTGTCTTTTGATAACAGTTACGCCTTAATATATCGCAGGCATAATCATAAACTAACCGATGAAGTTTTAGGTCTAAAGTGAGTTAATGATACTGACAGCATCATTTCAACGTCCTCTATCAGCCAATCATAAAGCCAAGAATTATTTCGAAATCTCCATCCATCCATCATACAGCTCTATTTGTATTTTTAACAATTTATTTATTTATTTCTTAAAAACACATTACAACTGCTATTACAGGCTACGCCCAATGCAACAGTGTAGTTAACGTTTGCGTGGAATTTGGAAAAATAAGTCCAGTAAAAATAAGTTCAAACGTTTCGGAGGTTACCCCTAAAACTCAAAGGTACACAAGCGAATTACTACGGATTGCAACTATACAATAAAGTACTATACATTAAAGCCAACTATTAGTAACAAAATGAAGAAGTTATTTGGAGAAAATGGAGAGCAACTATCTGACTATTATTCATAGTTGTTCTAATACTTCATTAACGAATGGCGAACTTTATTTTTGTTGTCAAAAACTGTAGTAGTCTAAGGTATTATTAGTACAATATAAGGTAGTAATCACATAGTCTCATAGGTCAAAATGATAGACAATTGGCCCATTTGCGTACATTAGCGGGTCGACATTCATCTAAAGATAGTAGACAAAAATAATAATAAAGAAGATAATTTATACGATACTAAAGTTTCCAATTTGATTAATACACTAAATATTAAATAAAATTAATTAAAAGGAATTCGGCAAATATTTATATTCACTTGTCCTCCTGACACAAACTTTTAATTTAAGCTTAGTAGGAGGGGAAAGGGGAATAGTAGACATGCTTAAAAAGGTCTGCTAATTGTTAACTTTACTGATGTTCATTCAAGAACCACATACATATACATTTAGAATTTTACAGTGGTTTTAATAATAACATTAATTTTTAAAAGAAACATTAAAAAGAATATTTAAGATGTTACTGATATCCCAGGATACAAATACGTATTTCCAGCTCTTCTTACATTCGCTCATCCTTGTTCCCTATACTAAGTTGCATTAAATAATTTAGTGATCTCTTCCATAGTAAGTTACAGTAATAGGACACAATCCATTAACACGGTCCAATAATTGCAAATGCTCAGAGCCCTCACGGAGATGCTCGTAATTGTGCTATCCGTAATAAATAACTAAACTCAGTTCAAACATTACTAAGGATTGCCGAAAATGTTATCGAAATCGTTCTAATTACACAATACATTATTTATGTATCGGTAACCGCGAGATTTACATTATTGACAATTAAGATAAGATAGTTTTTTAGAAGTCAGAAGCACTTTTTTTAAATACATATATTTATGGATATTTTTTTATATATACATACCTTTCAACATTACTCTAATTTGCCTTTCCCGTAGGTATACAAGATTCCTCAACCTTTTATAAACAGATTTCAGGCAAATTTCCGAGATATGGAAAGGTTTCATAACATCGGCTTTGCTTATACGTATTTAGGTGTAATAAAAAAAATTATCCAATGCCATTTTATACTCGGAGGTAGTCCAGGACTGTGATGTATGGAGGGATTTGGGAAAAATAAATGGGAAAATAATAATATGAAGTGCCCGGTTCAAACCCCACCGCCGTTGGGGTATTGTCGCACCCATTCCTAATACAAGCTTTTAATTTAAGCTTAGTGGGAGGGGAAAAGGGAATATTAGACATACGTAAAAAGTATTCCTAATATTCTTTAAAAAATATATATAATAAAATTATATGTATATGTATTAATATTATTATAATTTTTTTTATAATTTTATAATTTCGTGATAAAATTTACGACTTAAAAGCTAAGTTTACAAGGGTTCCTCGCGCCCTGCACTGAGAAAAGACCGCAGCAAACTTAGTTGGGTAATGATTTAATAAAAATGAATCCCAAAATGTGTTGCTAATCTCAAATCTCTAGAACAGCTGAACCGATTTCCCTAATTTTTTTTATAACGTTCCTTGAAGATGTATATATATGTAGAGAAAAAATTGTAAAAATTGCCTGAAAAAGTCTAAAAACGGAAATGGCCGGTAGCGTGATATAGAGGGGTGACTGGTGAGACACTTAGAATACTTAAGTCGGGTACTCTGTGCTCGATTCTCGTTATAATTATAGGTACTTAATTATTGACCAAATTTCCTTAAAATTAGCTAAAGGCATTACGTTCTGTGGTTAATTTGCTGTTCGAAAAATTTAGTTCGGAAATGCCTTTCTCAGCGTAAAAAACTGGTCTGTTATAAAACAGATTTAATGACTCCTCCCAGTCGAAATTAAATGCGATATAAATTATAAATAAAATTTATTCAGTTCATACTATACTTATTAAAGTAATGAGTAAACATGAATGAGGGAAGTAGGTATTTTCGCCTGTCCTAAGCCAGGGCTAAAATGTGAAGGGAAAACGGACCATTATCGTGCGTCCACGCTAGTATGTCCATGCGTTCCGTACATTAGTTAACTTTCTCTTAAAAAGATGCAAATACTAAACAAGTGAAACTATCACTACAAATATTTAAATTCTGAAAAATAAAAAATTATCAATTCCCAATGAGCAAACAGATGAAACGTTATTTTATGATGGGAATGATATTAGTACTGATAATTATGTAAAAAATTTTGAAAAGAAGTATAACTCCTACCAAGTGGACAGGGTTTCACGCGCCCATTTAATTTTTTTCACTTTTTCATAATTTTTCCTTGAGGGCACTGTAGGCCCCCCGTGACCCCACAAAAAACGCTGCTAAAATAAATAATAAAACAACAATAGTTAAGATATTATTGATCATCTTCTTGTAGGTTCCTTGGCTTGTTTTAAATTGTTCTCGATCAATCAACCGACTTGTACCAGATGTGGGCGTTTGTACCAATTGCCAATATCCTCTCAATAGCCCATAATATGGTGACATCCTAATTCAAGCAAATATAGATCAGTTGGCCCAAAGGATCCTATATCCGATAGTGGCCAGGATGAAATCGCTGCTATAGCGATAGGGTCGCAATTTGTTTATACCTTTATATTAATTAATTGTTTTTCTGTATTCTGTTTTTTTTGTACAATATTTGTACATTAAGAATGGTTAAATATTATAAATTTAGGTTCTTCGTATACATATGAAGATAAATCCACTATTTTCCCCCTTACGTATATTCACGTCTGACATAGATTGGTCCGAATTCTGTAAACTCGTTTCATCCTTAGGCCTTATCTCACAAAACAGATTTTTAATTACCATAAGACAGAATTTTTAATCTGCTTCTATTTATTAATAGAATAATTCACAATCGGCAAACAAGGAAAGGTTTGGCAACATAAACTAAATTTGCACAAATATAAAATTAAAAGTAAAAACCAAGTATCTTGTACAGATTGACTTCAAGGGAGAAGAGAAGTCTGTCGTCATTTCACTTTAAACGGTTAAAATATAATCACTCCTATACATTTTTATGTATGACTAGCGTTCCGCCCCGGTTTTGCACGGGTATTTACATTATCAAATTTTCATAGGATCCCTAACTTTTTGAAAATATTTTATCGCCTATATTCATCAAGGATAATGTAGGATTCTAATGGTGGAAGAATATTTTCGGTCCACTAGTTTTAGAGACAATTCAATCCAAACAAACAACCAAGTCTTTGCTCTTTATAATATTAGTATAATAAAGTGCCAAACGTGTGGCACCTTTATATTCAAAAGCGTTACTGTCCTTTAAGAAGTTGTATACTCTTTAATTTTTTTTCTTTGCTAAAACAAAGGTCACATAGGTACACATCTGTTCGTCATTAATTCAGCAAAGTGACAAGGCCACTATAGTACCGAGAGAGGCCTAACCAGAGGCTGTTTAAAAGTACTCGTGAACCAAGTAAGTAGACCAATTAATATTAGTCTAGATTTTAGTTACATGATATGATGAGACACTTAGTCTCAGTCACATTGTTTGTTCTTACGATGTTACTAAGATAAATAACAACTAATCTGGCCGTCTTTTGTCTCGCCTTTGTCATAATCTCTGTACGGGATTTATGAATTAAACTTGAAAAAACTGACTAATTATTATATATATTTTTTTAAATATTGTGTATCGATTAATCTAGGTAACTGGTTGATTATTCATTCATTATAAAAATATTCAAAATTCTTAAGTATTTCTTTCATTTAATTTAATCTTGAGTGGAGCCTTATCTCACGTAAAAAATAAGGTTGTCAGTAAAGTCTGTTTACGAACCATAATTTTACGTGATAACGCCGAACGCTTTGAGTCCCAGAGAATGTCTCAGTTAGGGTCGACTCTTAATATGCGAATATTTTAAATATATTTTATATTAAAAAAAATAAACAGGGCAAGTAAAAGGGGGCACCATAATGGGATCTCTCTCATCCAAAAATTTGCCTCGGGCCGAAGCTGTGCCTAGTCTAAGATTTGTTCAAAACGATTGTCTTTGACTTTGAAATACAATGTATTTTACTATTTAGCTGTGCCGGTGCTTTCGTACGTGTAAAATTAGGTAAAATAATAGATTCAATTTTAGCGTGATGATATATAGCCTATAGCCTTCCTCGATAAACGGGCTATATGACACTGAAAGAATTTTTCAAATCGGACCGGTAGTTCTTGAGGAGGTCGCGGCCTAATCAGTGGTCGGCATTTGAGTCGATCGCTAAGTTAAGTTGCTCTGGCTGCGACCGGGTAATAGATGGGTGAAGGGAGTCACGGCCAAGGTCGGTCGTCCCCTTGCCTTCCCCTTGCCTTGCTAATACGGCGACCCGACTATGTGGGTAGGGTCGCCACTTGAGGTCCTTATTTAGAAATTATCTCGCGTTAGGCAAACGTTAGAACCGAGAATATAAGGTTTCTATATAGTAATAGATTCTCCCCGTTGGCTTTAGAAATAAAATTGGATAAATAGGTATATCTAGTCTTTAACATATTGGTAAATGTTACCTTCCCATTGGCGATCCGAATATTAAACGTTAAACCCGAGAACATATTGAAAACAAGATTGGACAAGATTGGTATAGGTATATAAGGTTTCTGATATTATACTTGATTACATACACTTCGGTGACCCGCCCAGCTTGGCTTTGTAATGGTGCTCTAGGGTTTTAAGTATTTTATTTAAAATCCTTAGATATCTTTTTGTAGAAGTGGGTTAACATCGTTGCTTTAGGATCAAATTCATAAACCCAAAAACGTATTTCTACGGTTATAATTTTCAATGCATTGATCGTTTGTTTTTAGAATTGCAATTTTTTTTTTTTATGTCATAAAGGCCCTAGTTTAACTCAAATATTGCATTGGCAACCCTATAACAGACTCATTGAGTGCACGCACACTCAAGCACTTACTATCGCACCCGCAAGTGCTATTTCGTTGAACCTATATCTATTAAAATAGAGTTCAAAATGGCTTGCCGTCTCACCCGTTTAGTAGTATACGTATTAACTGTGTACACCAGATATGCGGTTGGTACCTCGGTTGCGACCTTTAAGATACAAGAGAGTCATAACCAATTGATTGTTAACTGCGCATGTAGAAACAGCATATTATTGTCTCCTCACAGTGTAGTCTATATCATTTTATATCTAATATAATTTACCATTCTATAGTCTATCATTGTATCTATTTCTAAGTAAAGCAGAAATTTCATTCAATAAAAATCTAATTTATTGATAGTCTATCTTTCTTTCACTCTTTCTAGGATAACTTATGGAATGACATCCTATTTTAACGCTACTCTGGAAAAGAAAATGTGTGATCAATTTGCAAGATCTATTCCAAAATTTATAAAGAGTGTGGAAATTTACAAACGTATAAAACTATATGTACCTGTCTTCCTATCGAACCATTTAAATTTCCATTTATACTTTGACCTTTAACATTTTCATTTCTGCCCCCGACGACACGAACTAATTTGCAAACGTAAATTATATTTTGTAGTGAAAATTTTTGGTTAAAAGTAATAAGTTCTTCTTCTTAAGAGGGTTACTGGACTGAACAAATTTTGTAAGCCAGTTTTTCAAGAAAAACTTGGTAAAAAATAAGAAACAATTTATCCGTCTAACTAAGCGACGACTTTTACCGTTTTCAGGAACGTGTGACATTAATTTTTTTTTCTTCTAACTACCCGTCGACGATGGCGCAAGCAAATTTGCAAGTCAATGGTAGTATACATGATTTTATCAGTCTACGTATACGCGAGCACTTATTTACGTAGATAATGTTATCAGCGACGCATTATTGGGGCTGATAAAGATAGTTCGCTTCGCGCACTAGCTCTGTATAGGTAGGTAAGTATGTTTGTTCATGTAATGTAGTCTTTATTTTCACGAATTTAAGAGACGCCTCCAGAGAATAGAGTGTAGTCACGCGTGCTGAAATAAACATGAATAAAGTATACAGATCGCCGGATAACACGAAACGATGTAAAGAAAAGAAGTTGTTCTCCATGTTCTCTCTGTGCCATTATTATAATATATCAGTCTGCATATATGATAAAATCACTAAAGAAGATGGATTCACATCTCACGTGGGCCAAGAACCATGTTACAAATAAAAATGTGCTCCTTAAACATAATTACAACCGAGTATAATATTTTTACCTCCCTCGGCCAAATGGATCATCCCAGTGTATAGTATTTTTCCTTAAACTGAAATCGTTTTATAAAAATAGCAATTGGAGCAACCAGAATTAAACCTTGCAATCTCTTTGGTGTACAAAAAATTGTGAGTATGTAATATAATTTGACTGAAATCTGTATAGTAAGATTAAATCCTCAAACCAAAATTTTAAATAAAATTAAATGAATATAAATAGAATACAATAGACATTATTGTGTTGTGAAATTTTACATAAAGTATATCTTAACTAGAATACAAAATAGTTGTCGTAGTACAAATAACAAGATAGAAAAAATCTGTTTACACTAGTGAGATTTAAATATCTGTGTTAATGGTCACCAGCCGTTTCCTCAGTGAAATAACTAAATTATAATTTAAATATAATTCAATTTAAATTAACTTTAAAAACTGAGTTGGGTTTGTCTTCACAAAAGCTTTATGCGTACTTAGCGGGGAAACTAGAATAAGGTTGACCTAAAGTATTCAAAGAACTTATTGTTATAAAAAGAAGAGAAAAGAACCTCAATAGCTCAACGATATGGCGGAAATGTGTAAGGTTCTAAGCCCAACCTCGCTCGGCTATTCTCGCACGCACTTCCACAATAATACCGCTAACATTCTTTGGCAAAATCCCTTCATTGATAGTTACACGATATTCTAATTAAGAACCGAAGGCCGTGTTGTTGTTTTCTTTAAAAAAATATATGTTATTATTGAACTTAAAATTATTTGACGGTAGGCGTGAGCCGTGAGCGGAAACACGAAACGTTGGGCAACCGTCATCTGAACGAGGCCGAGCTCCGGTTTCTTTGCCCCAATGCAGCAACGCTAGAAACTGTAGCCGAATTTGGCAATGGTTAGTTTTTTTTTTAAATAATTTAATAAATCCTTATAATGCAAGAAATAGCGTAAAGACACCAAACGTATCACGGCAATATACAAAAGTCTACAAACTTGCAATTTCGTGAACGTGAAACTAGTTACTAGCTTTATACTCTAAATGACATTTCATTGTGCTAATCACGCCAGTAACTCCTCTATCGTATAGAGAAAGGGATCAAGAAACATTGTTGAATAAAATGAGAAGATAGATTTTATCAGATGCGAGTGGTTCTAGACTTAAGCAAAGAAGGAAATATAGTTAATACCGAAATACCTATTTTCTTAGGTACTTCGGTATTTTATTTTCTATATAAAAGTACATTGTAAGCACAGGGAATTAAACACATTATCTCAGATCAGAAAGCAACGTCACTGCCAACTGCGCCATTGGGTCAGTCAAAATATTGAACCCGTCTCAAGTATGCGGTGGGCGTAAACCCAGAAAGGAAACCCGTCATATTGGGCAACTGCTTCACCTGAACGAGGCTGATATTCCGGTTT
Source organism: Charaxes varanes (assembly GCA_024363005.1). NCBI lineage: Eukaryota > Metazoa > Arthropoda > Insecta > Lepidoptera > Nymphalidae > Charaxes > Charaxes varanes. The sequence continues at coordinate 6,764,876 of JANCMC010024009.1, read as the reverse complement.
TACCTTTACCTCAGTGCGGCCGTTTAGAACTGCTGACAAATTAAGAAACACCTTGTATGTAATTTGCATAATTATTTTATTAATTGCATATTAAATAACTTACATCTAACGATACAGCTAAGTCCGATTTACACTTTATAAAGTAGTCGCATCTGTAGTTACGTAACTAATTAATTACTTGATCTAGAATAGATTTAATCTCTTTATTACTTATTTTTACTGTTGAAACGATGGAAAAATTCCAGTTAGTTCCATAAATGGAAAACACGTATAAAAACAGCCGGCTTCTATACTAATATACAAAGTTGTATTTTGTTTGCTTGCACGCGGCTGTCTCAGGAAGTACAGGTTCCATTTGAAGAATTCTTTCAGTTTTAGATACCCCATTTATCAAGGAAGGCTATAGACTATATCATTGCGCCAAAATTTTTCAACTAATTTTACGCAGATACATTTTTTCGGCTAGTTGTCATATAGGTAAAAACAAACGTTATCGAAGGAGAAACAGTTGTCAGCGAGGGTGTCCAGATCCGTATTTTTTTTTAAAATAACAAACAAGACTGATTGTCATGTTTTTAAATAAGATTAATAGTATGTCAACCAGAGTAATAAAAAGTTAGGGCGTTTACAAACGAAACTTTTGAACGCGCTGACGCTAGGGATATAAACGCCATTTGAACACTCACACAGAGCGAGATAGCCAGTTGTGAGTTCCGTAATCGATGATCAGGTTTATATCTCTTTTGTATCTATCGCAAGAACGCCCACATTGAATGGGTATTTAAAAAAAAAATACAACTAGGGGTTACAATTTCAAGTGATAATTATTGCACACCCTTTTTCTAAAGTTCCTCTAAACCTCTTTCTCCCTACTTCGGCTGTTGGAAGTAGGTTTGTAATTTTGAAATGACGGCTTTTTAGGTCTTTAGTCTTTTTAATTTACTACACCTTTAATAAACTTTAAAATTTTGTGTCTGACTGTCAATCAGCGATTTTTATCTCATTCTTGAAGTCCATAATGCTTTTTTACGTAACCAAGAATTTTTTGATTATTTTTTATAATCTGTTTGCCTTTTGAATTCATAGGCTAGTTTACGAAATATCGATTTTAATAAAACCTTTATATTAAGACTACAAATCGCAAAAATAAAATTACCTTTGATTCAAGCGAATACAGGGAGACTGAAAAAAATCAGCCAACGCGGTAACGACGGTTTCTCATACTTAAAATTCACAATTATACAGAAATATTCCGTTGCTTTTTTTACATACATTTGCAAACAATATAAAGATTTAGTGTCCAATATTTTATTTAAGACTAGCTATAACCCGCTACTTCCCACGTAAAGAAAGCTACCTGCACTCGAACAGGTATAAATTATGACCTTTCGTCAATCACACAACTATAATAATCCTAACAAATTACACTGACAAAGAAAGTTTTTCATGCGACGGAAAAAATATTATGATACCGAAATCAGACACAGCTCAAAGTGTTTGTACATTTTTGTTCTTGAAGTCCACAAAGTACTACAAAACTTTGTACAGTTACACAAAGCCTTCGGCCATACTACATGATCATTGAAATGATCATTCAAATTAAGCTATATCTGTCAACGGCATACTACAAAACAAATTGAAGCCTGGTTACCTTACAGAAAAACATTAGGATAGGTTAAAAAAACAAGAGACATAAACAAAATTATCACCAGATTAAAAAAAAATATCACCAAGCAATAGTAAAAATACTAATGTATTATTACAAAATCTCTACAATCATTTATAGGACTTATGTCTAATATTGCCTTTTCCCCTCCTACTAAGCTTAAATTAAGAGTTTGTATAAGGAGTGGGTGCGAAAATACCCCAACGGCGGTGGGGTTTGAACCGGGTACCTTGCAGATTTCAGTGCATACCTTATACCGTTAAGCTATTGAGGCTCTAATAATTTTCTAATGATAAAAAGATGAATTTCGTTGATGAGTTATGGTTCCGAACTAATAATTATAACCATAGCAATTAAACAGAATCATTGAAATCAACGCGGAAGAAGTAACAAGTAACTGCTGGTATACTACAGTATATTTTACATAATACAGTATATACGTCTTCCTATTAGTGCGCAAATTGGGCTTTTTCATATCAGCTCCAAGTTGGAGTATTTAACTAATAACTGGAATATTTTAATGAAGGGTACAATTAAAACGGGAAATTCCGAATAAACCTCTACAATTAGGCTTTGACTCATCACCATGCTTGTTTTCACATGTCGAATGCTATAATCGATATGTCTTAAAGTATGCGTCTAAGAACGCCTCTCTACTAATATATAAAGCTGAAGAGTTTGTTTGTTTACTCGAACGTGCTAATGTTAGAAATAATGACTCGAATTGAAAAAATATTTCAGTGTTAGATAACCCATTTATTGAGGAAGGCTATATATCATCACGCTAAAATTTAATTAATTTTTTTTTACCTAATTTTACGCAGACGAAATCGCAGGTAACAAGTAGATTATAATATAATACTAGTTGTTACCCGCGACTTCATCCACGTGAAAAAGTAAATTCAATTTTAGCGTGACGAATTATAGCCTATTAGCCTTTTTCGATAAATGGGCTATCTAGCATTCAAAGAATTTTTCAAATCGATCCAGTAGATCCGAAGATTCGCGCGTTCAAACATAACCTCCTGGTCGTGCAGATGTCCATGGGCGTCAGTAGGCACTTATCTGTCTGTTGACTGCTCCTTTGCCACTTGTTCCATAAAAAAAAACTAAATTCCAAGCAGTTTTATTTTTAATATTGTCTTCGACTGTATTATACGACTTAAAAACAATGCAATGCATAGGAATAAATAAAATTGAAGTGTCTGTTTATAAAAGCAGGCACACTTACACACACAAAAAGACAAAGAAGAAGGGTATTACAAGGACCTAATGTCTTTAAAGATAGAGTTAGTAATATTATAACAAGTATAATTGAATTAGCAATGAAATGTTTCTCTAACATACTCATACAATAATTGTCACCGCCTATCTGATCACTACCTACGTATAAATTCTCATTATATTTATGTTGCGCAACGTCTTCCTGATATGTATATGTTTACTCAATTTACATAAAATAACTAAAAGAATTCTTCCGTGTAGATACAGAAAGTCTAAAGAAAGTTTGAAGATATTCAAATAAACATGAAAAAGAAAATATAATAACAAAGGCTTGGACTTTAACCCGTAGAGTACAAATTGTCAAAAAAAAAAAATAAGTCTAAAAGGAATTTAAATTTAAAAGTTACATTGGAACATACAAATTTGTGTTTCACTTCTCTGTAATGCAAATAAATATAAATATAGGTGTTTGGTCTATTACCTTCACATAAATTAAACGTATTTCTATGTAAATACATTACGAAAATAAGTTTTTTTTTAAAGAATTTTAGGAATACTTTTTAGATATGTCTAATATTCCCGTTTCCCCTCCTACTAAGCTTAAGTTAAAAGCTTGTATTATGAGTGGGTGCGACAATACCCCAACGGCGGCGAGGTTTGAACCGGGTACCTTGCGGATTTCAGTCCATGCCCTTAACATTTAAGCAGGGCACTTTGAAATGCCGAAAATTTAATGGCCGCTGTCAAAGTCCAAAACTTATTTCGCATTGCTTACGAAATTTCGAATCACTTGAAGAAAATTCTTCATTACTTCATTATTCATTCGAAACTTTTAGCAAGGAAAGAGGTCCAGACACTCACTATGTACCTAAAGGACTAGACTTTTTAAGTTTTTTTTTGTCCAAGAATCCTTAAATTGAGTATGATCAACGTAATTTTTTTAAACACTTTCAAAAAAAAAATCGATAATGTCCATCGTTTCTAGTTTTTGCAGTTTTCTCTTAATTTAAGTTTTTTTTTTTAATTTCTTCAGTGAATTTACAATCTATGTACAAAAATATTATGATGCACAGAAATTTCAATTGTCACCAAGTTTTGAAACGCTGAGACAATTTTCTCGTGAACTCTTATTATCAATATAATATACTTCAATAGCAGCGTCACCTACCGGGTCCAATTGTCTTTTTAAACCATCTACGAACCCCTTGATATATACACACAAAATTTCATCCCTCGATCCATCGGCATCGCTTAGGGAAGATTAGGGAGAATAAAACTTTTACAGTCGACATTTATATAAAATTGTCTGATGACAATAAATTATGGAATAAATAAGAATTTGTTCAATTATTTTTTTAAATTTGCAAGTAGGTAATGGACGAGACTGACCAAACCAAGGGCCTCTTTCTCTATCCGCCCTGCCCGTGGGCGGATACTTGAAATAAATGTAAGTAAAGTTTCTAGATTATTTAAAATTTTGCCAAGTGATCGTCCTCGGTAAAAGAAAGTGGAGCATTAAAGATAGATAAAAGCACCCGTTGGCCCGAGACCGGTATTTAATGGCGTTTTATTTAAACACTCCCCTTATAATTTCGTTCTGTCCATCCGTCTGTCTGCCCATAAAGTGGTCCCCCATCTAGCATTTCCAAAGTATTAGACGTAGAGACTTGAAATTTTCCATGTTGATAGAATATGCTAAAAACTTATTAGGAAAATTATTCTGAACGTAATCGGGCAACAACTTTTTAAAAGTTATTTAACAAATACGTTTATAGCGTATCAGATACGGAACCCTTCTATATAAGCGTGTCTTTTCATGATTTTGGCCATTGTTTTTGTGTAATATGTAATATGTCTGTTTTATCCTCTTTTTACGTAATGCCGGTTTATGATATACAATGTCTCTAGTAAAATATATGATAGGGAATAAAAAGGTGACAGGCCATCGACACAATAAATGTCAGAACAAAACGGAGTATCGAGGCCAAGAGCTACTCCTTGCTGTGGATGGCAATTGACTGAAGATGAATTTTGAATCGTCAAATATTTTAAAAGCTACCACTGATTCGAAAGAGTCGAGCCACGAGAAGAATCAGCAAGAAACTCGTTTTTGCATCTTGAATTACATTTTTGCCTGTTAACTGTAATGTACAAAACTGGAGCATCTCAATTCCAAGCAGTTTTATCTTTACAAGAAGACAGTTTGGGTTCGGCAAAAGTAGAGTTGACCACTGCTTACGATTAAAATATAAACGTCACTTTTCATAAAGAGTGTTCGATGAAGTCACTCCAACTGAGTGCACATAAAAAAACCGACCGATCGCTATAAACGGTCACAGCATCCATTAAGGAGATGAAAGTATGAACTGCGGGATTATATACTTAATGCAACTGGCGTTACAATATGGCGCAAGCCATAAGCGATACGCCAATATTGATTCGTTTGTCATCTTCCATAACTTGGTTAACATACACAGCACTTGAGTTAAAACCTAAAAGAGACGGATTTCTGAGCAACACTCCACGGATTGACCGTGCGGGTATCGGGTCCAACGTTTTGCAGAGGAAGGAACCAGGGCAGTGCCTGGGACTTGTGACCCAAGTGTATGTTTGAGGGATCCCCTTTAACGTGCACACGAACCTCCACTGCCCGTGTTACCTTCCCTGCCGTAAAATGATGTCTTCTTATAGCATTCATCATACTCTTGGTGGATATCAACCATATGTCTTCGTTAATTTTTATTCCAGGCCTTGAAAGGGCGTAGAGTAATTAAGACGTTAGATATCAATAAAGGAATGTGAAAGTACCGTCATTTACTTACATACATATAATATTAGTTTTTTATTCATTTATATCTGCACTATTGTAAAGATTATTTTGATTATTTTGGTCTCGGAGTTTAGTCCCTTCGAAATCAAAAATTAATTTTAAATTGTTTAGAACAAAATTTATTCAAAAATTATTTTGTCACACATATACACCAAATATAAAGGTTTCTTATAAAATAAAATTTTGGGAAATCATATTTTAGAAAGTTTTTTATATTGGGGATACAACAAATTCTCTAAAATATGATTTCCCTCTAAGCCTTTTGCCTTCCTACGGTCGAGGTCCCACGTAAATCACTATTGCAACTATCAAAAAGAGATAAGGCCCTTATATGCCTGAACAAATCTTTAAAAATTGTTGCTAAGAACCATCTCAATCAGGTCAGCTTTCAAAGAAAAATGTTGATGTCGTAAACAAACATGTATGATGAAAAAATCGCTGCATCTCGACACTTGGACCGAACATGGCAAACTTTAGTGTGCGTTCTCACTAGCTAAACTGAACTGAGCTGACTTGGTAATTTATCGGCTACGGCAAAACTTGGATGCCTTCTTACCTGGAGTGCATTAGGGCCCCTGGTAATGACACTTGGCCCCGACTTAGGGCAGCCGCGAGTTTCTTTTTGCACCTCGCCCCAAGCTCGGCTCTTTTGAATTTAATTCAGACATCTTTTAAAAGAAACGAAGCGTTGCATTCTAAGAGACTTCCGAGACAAAAGGTTAAAGTCTGGAAAGGTTTCTTCGATAAAGCCTTGGAATACCTTTTGTCGTATTCATTATTATTATTTGGAATATATTTTTGCAAGGCAACGACGTGCCAACTCTATTTCTATCTGTGTCTAAGGCCCTAGGTTAAGAATCTATAGGATACTGATCGTAGATCTTTATTCTTTCCCATCCTTAGTCTGCCGCGAGGTTGTTTCCAATCTAGAAGATTGAAGATTTTGGCCTTGGCTTTGGCCAATCCATAGATATGGCCCAAATTATATTATTTATTGGACACATTACGTTATGTACTTTTAAAAAAAATGAGATAATACTGTCCTTGTGCATCCTGGAGTTTCGCAAAGTAACATTCCATTATATAGTCAAAAAGATTTAACGAAATGGACTACTATCCTTCTTTCCATGAGTATCCTTTATCCTTTTTACCCCAAAGAAAGTCACAAAAAGTCAAATTAATGAACTTTAAAATAATGACTGTACACTCTCGATATATTTTCGATAATCTTATTCATATACATAAAAATTTAAATAAATTTAAGAAAGTATTAAGTTTACTACCAGAAATCTTAGAAATAAAGGACAACTAGTAGTGCACTACACGTTTTTATAACAAACTCCCCAATGACATTTGGGAGATGTCTTTATATAAATATAAACCTTTTATAAAACGTAATCGCATTCAGAATTCCTTTTATAATGTAAAGGATTATTTGAATGATGTTAATGCTTGGGAATAAATTGCTCTAGCCAGATCTGAATTAATGTGAAAAAGGTAATAACAAAAAGTTACCCGACTGAGTTTGTCGTGGGCTCTTCTCAGCGCAGGGCGCGAGGAATCCTTGTGAACTTAGTTTTAAGTAGTAAATTTTATCACCAAATTATTAAATGATTAAAAAAAAATATAATATGACGTTCATAAGTGCTTATAAAAAGGTCTATATGAATAAACGATTTCGACTTTGACTGTACATAGCATAAAACGCGTTCTTGTACGCGTTGATCTTTATAAATCCACAATGGCAATGTTAAAGCGCTTTTCATTGATAAACAGAGTTAGTCACGAGGAAGGTTTATAGCAACCTTCAAGAAAAGAGCATACTCATTTCTCAAAGGCCGGCAACGCATCTGCGAGCCCTCTAGTGTTGCATTGTCCGTGGGCGTCGGTAGTCACTTAGGTGAACCGCCTGCTCGTTTGCCCCTTGTTATATATAAAAAAAAGCATAATGCAAGCATCTATGCAAAATCGAGGCGTGTTGGTAGAGTATGATAAATTGCAATCGAAAGTTTCGCGAATTAAATGCTTTACCGCGCTTTAATCGCTTCAGACATGGGTTCCGTACATAGCTAGTGGTAAATGAGTAAAGCTAATGAGAGATCGCAGGTCGTAACTAACTCTGAGGTCGTACGCTCAAAGGTATTAAAACTTCTTAAAGCCAAAGCCGGAGGAGTGAACGCTTCTTTGGCTTTCAATCTACCGTATTGTCTTATTGTTCACTAGTTGTTTCCCACGACTTCGGCCGCGTAAAGTTGCGAGAGCTTCCCTCGTTCTGGCCCCATTGAAAAATCCGTTCTTGCGCGGATGTCTACCAACTATAAACTTGCCTTGCCAAACTTCATCTTTGTACGTCGCGTCGATTTCGAGATTCCGAGTTAGGTGATTTTGCACTTTTATATATGTACTAGCGAACCTGGCAGACGTTGTCCTACTCAAATGGCTTATTATTTTATATCACATTATAGCGCCATCTATGGGTCGCTTACGCCATCGAGCGCCCGCCGCTAGCCCACTCTGCCACCTTATTTTAAATCTCTCATATCTTCTAAAATTTTCATTTATGATATAATGTAAAGGGCAATTTTGATCTGCATAAAATGTGGAAAATATCCGTATTTAAATGGATAAGGATTAATACGGTATTTTTTAAAATAGCTTCGTAAATAGTTCATTATTTTTTTATAAAATGTAAAAGATAAAAACGGTTCCTGTGGTTTATACTTAGGATATTCACATATGCCATCGCGGACTTTATTGTAGATCTTTATAAGGTACACAATTCCGTAATACGTTATTTTGTTCTACCTCGTAAGGGATGACCTTTGAGTTTTTCTTTTAATCCTTCCCTTAATAAACGCTAAAAAATCTGACTCAATTCAATAGAACTCAGTCGTTTCTCTTTTTTAATTTTTTTTATGTTACAAGGGGGCAAACGATCAGGCAGCAGGGTTCACCTCCTGTGCCCTCGGTGTGATAAACAAGAGTTCTCTTTAAAAAAAAATACATTTTCTGAATCATTTTAAACTGACAGATGTCACTGACTATGCGAAAATAATTTTCTTATAAGAGTCAAAGTTAGCGTCAATGCTCTAAAGTATAAACAGTAAAAAAAAACTTTCATCCCGGTTAGAATGGAATTATACAATATGTATGTATAATTATACAAATATACAATATTTATATAATAAAATATATATAAATACGAATAAATTGCGTTTTGACACTTCAAACTTGGCCGGTTTATTATTTAAATGATTTAAAAATTAGACTCAATATTTCTTTCTACACGTGCCGTCTCTATTAGTATGAACAGAACAAAATTAATAAGAAAATAATATTGGAATAACTTAAGATGCCTTTTGAGATTGAAGTTGTGAAGTTTAAAACATTAAATTTAGATTGTATATAACACTGTAGATTAGAATTATTATCTCACAATATTATTCCAGGGAAGAACCCAAATTTGCTAATCATCTATCTTAGGTAATCTTTGGTGTTTACTGTACTGTATTATCAGTTTTTATTTAATAATGAAAACAGATCATGTAGTTAAAATAATTACGTTATATTATTTTAAATACACATAATAGGAAAAACTAAATAACTTTGTAGAAATCTATAATCTGCATGGCACAGATGTACTCAATTTTTATACGCGGTTCTATGCAGGGCAATTAAATTTCCGCAAAGTATCGTCAGATTCTATCAATATTTTATTTATTTTGAAGTAATCAAAGTAATAAGGGACTAGCAGACTACCACGACTTTTATGCATTCATGATTGGATGTTTTTTAACAATAATAAGTTTTATATGTTTACAGTCTATTCAATACAGTAAAAAGAACTAAATTGCTGTCTATTTCCATTTTTTAAACTTTTCTTGCTAAATATTAAAGTAGTATTAAAGATTTACAATGGCGTAGAAAGCGCGCCGTTTGTTTTTGTTTTCTACTTATTCCATCGATTTTTATTTTCAGCCAGTATCTTTTTGAATGCATATATTTTACACGAAACTTAATGGGAGACATTAAACCTCTGCGGTAAATCTATATGAAAACAAAAAACAGTGCTGTAATGAAATTTCATACAGCATTACTGCACTATTTTGGCTCTAAGCAGAAAAGGCGCCCTTTCTGATCGGTTATGTAGTGATTAACAATAATACTATTGCGTAGTGGGAAGAAAAGTATAGTTTAAATTTTCACTCGAACAATTTCACTACGATGCAATTTCATGAGAAGATATATTTTTCACGAAACTATTTTCGTCTCCTTTCTCAGTCCTTTCATTCTCGTACCGTTATTATTACGTGGAAAAGTCATTGTACTTTTATGCGTGAACTTGTATGTTTGATTTTGTAACAGTAAAACCGAGTTTTATTACTTAAACATAATTCCAAAGCCTCTAAAGGTCCATTTCAAAGATAGCATATAAACTCTTCAGTAATCAGTCACCAAGTAATGTTATTCTATGAGTAAGAATAACAAATACACTAATGACTCATTTAATTTTTCATTAATATATCTCGCATTTTTCGACGAAGACGGTCGTCGTTAAATCAGGCGTCTGTTCCTAAGGTAGACAACTTAATGCCTGTGTTCTAGGTAACAGACGCCTGTTATACACAAATATATATTTTTTGAGAAATATATAATTACATACATATAGATAATACACCCAGACTCGAGGCGGGAATCGAACCCACGACCCCTGGAGCGGAAGGCAGGGTCACTGCGTTGTAATAAAATAAAAGTGCATTAAAATATAATAAAGAAACAAAAATCAATAAAATGTAAGTGTTATTAAATGAAGCCCTCTTCATGTGCACCTCATATGCTTCTGGTAGTAGCCAACTGACCTCGGTAAAAACTGTTAAACTAGTGACCGATTGAATAAGCTACGATCTTCTCTTCCTATATAGGTCATCTCTCCGTTTAACTGACATTAACGATTCATTAAAAATTGTCATGGCCAACAAACTTAAGCTACTCTGAAATGTGGCTTAATGCTTTATTTACTATTTGAGTAATAAAAGTGCCATAGCGTCGGTCGTTACTACTGCGTGAAATACGACTTTTCAATGCAGTAGTGTTCTGCTTAGCGCGACCCTGTGGGAAGAGCTACTCTTAAATGTGTCGCATAATGACCTGTTTTGCTATTTTAGGAACGGCCATGTTTCCATTAAATATATTTTATCATCAATTAAATTATAATTATGTGGGTTGAATTTATTGTTAATAAACAATCCCCAACAGTGTGTATAAGGTTCTAGTTTTAGCACCGAAATACAGGTACAAAGTTTTCTATAGTGTAATAAGTTTGATGATTTGTACCACATGATGATGGAATGCGGAAAAGTCAAAATAGGAAGAGTCTCTGATGAGCTCTTATGACGTAAATAGTTTCGTTGAAGGCATATCTCAAAGTGTATTGTCCAACCCCACATCGAAAGCATCATTTGAAGTATATTACTTAGTCTTTAATTTACTTTTTCTTAGTTGTTAGATGATACATATTAATTAGTTTGCTGACATGTCCTGTAAAGGATAACAACCTAAAAATTAATGAAAAGCACGCGATAGATCACCCACACTTAGATTTAAGTGATCGCGCTATATTCCTACTACTTCTAATATTCCCTTTTTCCCTCCAACTAAGCTTAAATTAAAAGCTTGTATTAGGAGTGGGTGCGACAATACCCCAACGACGGTGAGGTTGTACCGGGTACCTTGCGGATTTCAGTCCATACCTTATAACGTTCAGCTATTGAGGCTCTTAAAAGTGTACTCTCTATATATAGCTAAAGTATTATATAAAGTATATATTTTTGGGTTGAATGTCCCCTAGTTGTATTCCACGTATTTGTAAAAAAAAGTGGCCTAGAGCGTGTCAAGACACGTTTATATAGAAGGGTTCCGTATCCTATACGCGATATAGCTATTTGCGAGATAACTTACAAAGTTGCGGTCCGACTTCGATCAAAATCATTTTCCTAATAAAAATAATAAATAACGTTTATTTGGCCAAAATATACATTTCACTTAATCAAAGCAGTATTGGCCCCCAAACTAGGATTTTGCAAAACTTTAACCATTTACGCAGCGGACACAGCGGAAGCTCTCAAATGGGAAAAAGAACACCCGATTTTGAAACATTCTTCAGTGGTGCTCCGCTCCTATTGGACTTAGCTTGATAATATATAACCTATAGCCTTACTCGATAACTGACCTATCTAACACTAAAAGAATTTTTGAAATCGGATCTGTACTTTCTGAGATTAGCGTGTTCAAACAAACAAACTCTTCAGCATTATAACATATTAGTATAGATTAATTCCTATATCTCTTAGTTACACCATAACTTGAGAACGAATTAATAAATTTGTAACGTGCAGATTATTTTTTTACTGATTACATATATACGACACCAATAACAGAAAACCGGTTAAAAAAATTTTGTTTGTTTGTCTGCCTTTTTGTTCCGGGTAATCTCCGGAACAACCGAACCGATTTCCATGGGAGTTAATAAAATAATAGCCATTATTTTGTAAGACGTATTAGCTTTTTATTTTATACAGTTAGTATTTTTGCCTACAATTTTTGTAGTCCTTTTTTAAACAATCTACATCATAAATATACTTACTGTTCCCCATGACTTTTTCTGCTTGATTTTATTTTTCTAAAACTGAAGCAACTTATATCCCGTCGAAATCAGTCCTGCCGTTTCGGTAATTTCCGGAACAAACAAACAGCCTGTAAGACAATTTTTTTTTACTGCGTTTTTGTTCTACTTATCGTACATATAGTCATATGCAATTAGTAAAAAAGAATAATTTATACCTTAGACATAGACAATTAACTTTTATTTATAACGACTTTACGAACAACCTTTGCAGAGTCTATCTCCTGATGATGCTTAGGTGTCGAAGCGAAACGTGCGTTGAGGCACATCGGAAAGTCAGTGTAGTGCTGTCTACCTTAGGAACAGACGTCCGTATGTCATATGGTAAAAAAAATCAATCAATATCAGGTCATCAGGGATAATGTAGAATTCTAATGGCGAAAAAATTTTTTAATTTTGTCCAGTACTTTCAGAGCCCATTCAATGAAAAAAAAACAACCAAATCTTTCCACTTTATGCTACTATTATTGATACATAAAAATTAATTTCAATTTCCCCTGATCACGCCATCAAGTGTGAACAGCTGGACCGATTTTGACAATTCTTTTTTTCTTGTTGGTTATGGCCAACAAAAGGTTTTTATGAAAGAAAAAAATTTGGAAAACTACGTGGAAAATCAGAAAATTTCGAAATACTTAACCACCATATAAAATTATTTCTAATACTACCTTAGCGGATTTGACAATTTCTCAGGAGCGGCAACGGGAGCGGACACGGGAACGGGAGCGGACATGGAATGTAAGTTGGATTTATAAAATATTGTCTTTGCTTGTTTAAGCTACGAGAAACAAATTGAGAACGGCAATTTATATAAGCAGTTTCAAATAGAGTCTAGAATCACTTGTTTCATTAGCTATATTTATATTTAGATATGGTTATTAGGCTATTTTAAGCAATACTTTCACTTTGAATTTAATTATTCAATAACATAGATACCTAATTCATGTTATTATAACTTACGCTTTATAAGTAACTAATATATGTAGACTATATTCCTTAATAATGTAATTTTTAAATAAACAAAATGTGTTAGAAATGAATATGTTTTTATAATTTGTATTTTTCAGTTTGTAATAGATTTCAGTCTTCAATTTAATTTGTGTGTTGGTTTTTATATTTAATAATTATAAAATTTTATGTTATTTTAATTCGAAAAATACACAATTGAATTTCCGAATTACATTTTTGGGTTTATGTACTAAAAAGTTATTAAATAATTTAAAAAATATACTTACTCGTCTCAATGCTTCTGAAATTCACAAATTGACCGACACAAAACTCTGTGCAGTGGATAACACAGAACACACAAACAAAAATTCGTATGCAATTGAGTAACATCTTGCCGATACTAATATGAACCGAGAAAAAGGACCGGTTGTCCGCACCACTTTTATATACGCTGACCTTTGTTTTTGCAAAAAAGAAAGAGCCAACAAGACTTTAACTGACGGGTTCTGTCGGTGCAATGATGAAATTTTATATTATTCTGGCAATTTATTATAGACTACGCGTGTTTAATTGAGATTTTAGATGATAACGACTGGCGATAATAATGTCAGTATATGTTATTTTACTATATTTAAAACTATTTTAGCTAAAGTTTAATTTAAAATATTGTGCTTTAAAAGTTTTGTTTCATTTAATTGCTGATTAAAATTTTGTTTCAGATATTAGTTTTTGACAAACATTTAATTAATAATTATTATTTTATTGAATATTTTATAACAGCTGATTTATAAATTATGACCGTTTTCTTTTAAATATGTATTTTATTTTAAAGTTTCAAAACTTATTAGATCCCGCTAAGAAACGCGAAGAAGGTGCAAAGTGCACTGTACCAGCGTTGTATTCAGACTGACCCACTCTAAAATACGAATTGTAAGTACGTTTCGAATTGCTTACATAGATATTGTAATTAAGGAACATTGCCTTCGGAATAATCTGTGAAATGAGTAAACAAGCGGAGTCTGTGAACTCGAGACACGAGACTTCTTAAAATAATATCTAAGAGTATTTAACTTTACATCTGTTTGCAAGGACTATTTTTGCAACTATCTAACTGTACCTTTTTAGCGACTGAGAAACGCGTCTTTTTGGAAGTAAGGAACTTTTGGGTGATAATTGAGGATATAAAATTTCAAACTTTCAATTTCATAATATTTTTACAGTTTTTATTTCGTTTTTGTTGTTGTCGTAAAAATGCACCATCGAACCCTAAAAACTGGCTGCGTAAAGTATTATATTTATAATTTCAGGTAATGGGCGTGTTACACGATTCCCTAATATC
>JANCMC010024009.1:6719136-6750087 GCA_024363005.1 Charaxes varanes | reverse complement strand
AACCCTAAAAACTGGCTGCGTAAAGTATTATATTTATAATTTCAGGTAATGGGCGTGTTACACGATTCCCTAATATCAATTATTTATTATTGCAAATAGAAGTAACGGCGTACGGCAATTGTTTTACCACATACATTTTTTTTGTTATGAATTATTATATACCATTATATTGATTGTACACTTATGTTGTAAACTAAGATGAGTTTGCAAGACATCGTGATATAATAACCCTTTCCAACTGATCACTGAAAGATATTATCTTTTATCTTGCCATTTTAAATTTCACCATTCTTTAGATGCTTTGTTTGAGTTTTCATTATATAACGGACGTGCGCTTCACATTTTACTGGGAAAGAGAAAGAAAATCTTTCTAAGTATCACCTGAAGGAAGAATATAAGAGAGAGAGAAAGGTTCAGCGGAAAAAGAAGATAATGTAACTCATATCTAATAATATTGTAAACTAATATTTATTCTTCTACTGACCTTTCTATTTCTATTTGGCTATAATCCCTCTGTTTTTAAAAGGTAATGAAATGGATAAACAGCAACGAGATGTTAAGGCGTTGCAGTAGTGTATCCATGCAAAAAGGGTCCCTTTCGGATAAAGAAAATACAAAATGCGAGAATGACCTTTATCCTAAAATTACAGTAAGTAAATATAAAAAGACTTAAATATGCTGGAATTTTTTTTAAATAAGAAAAAAAACTAAAACTGTAATTATGTACAATTATAATTTGCCATGGCACTTTGACTAATTAAAAAAATAAAAATATCGCAAATACGCGTGTAAACGTTTTTTTAAACAAAGCCTGAAGTTACGCATTGATATTTAAACACCTTGACTCAAGAAAAGAACGTCACCCCACGATAAATGGTAGAACTAGTTATATTAACTTGTATGAGGAAATTACTTATCCTTGTAAAGATACCTAAAGGATTTTAGCCGCCTAAGGAAATTTGAAATGCCAAGGCCACGTAAATGCTCGTCATACATATATTGAGATGTCTCACGTTCCAGGTAATTGATACTCATTAAAATGCCTGATTAAAAACTTCAATTATCTCACGTCACACACAACATCCATGTTACGGTTACCCGGAAAGGCCAACCTGTACAGACATACCTTTGCAGGTAGACCGAAGCGTGTGTTAGGCATGACTGCCTGTCATTTGAACTTGGGCAGGCGACCGGTGCAAGATAAATTTTCAATACACTATCTATAGTACAAAGGAATATCCCCATAAACGTTGCTGGCGTGCCATCGGAGTGTTCAGGCAAGCCTGCACAAAAATCCGTCTGTTACATCGCAACGTGGATGTCAGGCATAAAGGATACACTTTCAATACTATTGCTTGAAATTGACAGATTGACAGAGACATTAAAAATTCTTACTGGCTCTGTCAATCAGACAAAAAATCTTACTGACTGTCGATGTTCCTTTCCTCCGCGTAAGACTTCTCCCAATTGGCAAATGACGGGAACCAATCATAAAACCGATAATAAGTCGAAATGTCAGTCATACTAAGACTATTTCTGGTACTCTTAAGAAAATAAGGCTTTATTTAAATAAAGTTTGTCTCGAAATCTAGGTTCATAGGTTGAACATATCTGATCAAACGTTTCTGCGTGGAAGTACACGTTTGTACTTACTCACTTGCGTAATTGGTGATTCTGTACGATGAGAGGATAAATTATTGCGCATGGGTATGTACTAATGGATGGTCTCGGCTTGGCATGTAAATTATAACAACTATTTTTGGGTGTTAAATACTGTTCAGCTTCCGGAGCTAGGGCCAATAAACTATACTCTTTAGTGGTACCTGAATCCTTAAAAATGTCGTGCGAGGTAAGTAATTCCTTGTCCATCACATGGTTTTGGACTTTATGGTATAAAGGTGGTGGGGTGGAATTTCTACTTCTGAAGTTTTTTTATTACATACATTTTTGAATACATAAAAATTCTTCTTTTTTTTTTGACCTTTTGTGTTGAGAAACACGTCTAAATGTTATGTTTCCAGTTAACGCGGCCTTTGTTGTAGGTGTAAGGCGTAGCTCTGATTTTGAATAACGACCTATTCGGATTTACGGACATACATGAAATGATCAGGTCACAGGTGTTATTTTGAAATTGTGATTAGAAATTTTCATGGCAAGAAGGGAATCGCAAAAAAATAGTAAGATTCCTGTGAAATGCATGACCCCTATTTAAAAATATTTTTTTCATTCATTTGGGAAATTAAATATTTCCATTTTGTTTTTTGCTAACTTGTATATATTTATGACTGTACATATGATTGTACCGTTGATTTGAAATGAAAGTTTTTATGATAATGTAAATGAAATCCTCCATGGGCGTCATCAATAAGGTGAACTAAAAAAAAAACGAACCTTATTATAAATAATGAAGACAGAGACATGTCGACACTTTTAATTAAGGACATTTGCGACACTATATTGAATCCAACGACAGTTCAGATTGGCTGTCACCAACATGGATCGCCTTTTAAACCCAACAAACACATTCACTTTCACTATAATGATATATTTAATTTTAAATAACCAGGCAATTAGAGTCAGACTCGCATAGTAAAGGTTCCGTAACAAGATGTACTACTTGACAACTACTTGACACTTAATTTTTACAAAGTTAACGCATTTTTCTTTGACGCAACAACAAATTTACAGTTTTTGGATATAGCTTCTTGTCAAATTTTATGATTCTAAATCAACGGGAATACCATATAGGTTTTGCTTCACATTGCAAATGTATGGAAAATGTGACATAAACGGCCATATTTTGATTGCATACCAACACAATGCGGTATGCATTTATATGGCGACTTTATTATTTCTAAGGTCTTTAACCCAATTGTTTTAAATCTAAATTGCAATATTAATTATTATAACCTTAAACCCCAATTCTTTGTTACTGTGTAAAAACATCACTGTTCAATGTAAATATATGTCAATAAATAGTAAAACCACCTGTTAAAGGATAAGGTAATTATGCAGTTTGGTTACTTTTTCCAAAAATGCATGTATATTTATTTTTTCTCGAAGTTGTTGCTTGTACTCTGCTGAGCGATATTCAGTCGTGGGAGAATGTTTTCTTTTATTTCGACATTAATGGTAACATTACATACAAACATATACAAGAATTTTAGTAATGAAACAAAAAATAATAATAAAGCGGCCAGGACACCAGTCCGCTTCTAACCTATTCGTAACAGAGTTACGTTATGAAACGGCACAAAGCTTTTAATCCCTCTGTCCGTTATCACACAATATCACATTTTTGTGATACCCTCCCCCCTTTAATGTGTGACGTTATTTTGTGATGATCCCTAAAGATTAAAATAATTTGAATTAATTTTTTAAGATAGACCAAAAATAAAATAAATAATAAAGCATGATTTTAGCATTTTTGAACATTTTCCGTGGATTTGGAATACTATCGCATTGTGGTCCGAGCTCGTCACGCCGTCGTCGACTCTCCAGCCCGCAAGGAGTGGGGAACTTTAACTCTTATCCGTAAAGTCACTAACTGGAAGTACTTGATGTAAAATTAGGTATAAATGTATTGTGTACAACTCCCGGCAGAAATATATATCTCAACAACAGCGCTATCTACTGGGTCCAATTCCTCTGTAAGCCATTTGCGAACCCCATTGAATATACCCACAAAATTTAGCCAAATTCGGTCCAGCTAGGACGAGAAGGATTGGTTGGGTACAAAGGTTTGTTCACTCCATATTTGTGTCTAATATAATACTTAATGTAAAAGGTACATAAACCAAATATTACTTGCATCACATGTTGTTAATATCGCACGGAATTGAATCGGCTTCCCTAATGACGTGTCGTAAACAAAACAGGGCGGCGTATATCTATATACAAGCTCTGCCCAGGACTTCGTCGGAGCAAAATTACGTAAAAAATATAGATTAAATTTTAGCGTCAAACATAGATTAAATTTTAGCGTCACCACGCCACAAATACTAATACCAGTATAACATATGCATTATAAACATACTTAATACCTTATTAAAATAAACTCACACACACACCAATGCCAAATGATTTACATGCACAGGTATTCATTTTACTATAAGATGTTGTCAAAGTCGTGACGACCGAATATCGAATATATAAAACGATAAAAGAGAAAAGGTAAAGAGAGAAATATAAAGATAAATGTAATATTACAATTGGCACGGGACCCATGACTGTGGTGCGTAAATTTAATAACAAAAAAAAGTGCTGAGATGGATATTTGGTGCGACAGCATTTGTACTTTCCGAAACCATTTTAAGTGAAGCCACTTTACGTACACCCCCTTTTTTTCACTGGGAAATATATAGGCCCCACCATTGTTTATATACTAGAAACTGGATTGCCGTGTCCACCAACTTCCGGGCAATATATAGACAGGTCAGAAAGCGAAGGACGATAAATTAAATAACAAAACGAGGAATTAATAAATAATTTATTACTGATTAGGCGATTCGTCGAAAGAAGAATGCCTTGACCCACACTACAGGTTCTGGTCTCGTCACGTAAAAGAGCGCCGACAAAATTCTTACTGGTGTACTATGATCTTTAAAAGAACAGTTTTATATTATACTAGTTGTGTCCGCAACTTCGTCCGCGTAAAATTAGGTAAAAAAAATAGATTCAACTTTATCTTGATGATATATAGCCTTTCTCTATAAATGGGCTTATCTAACACTGAAAGAATTTTTCTAATTGGACCAGTAGATGCTGAGATTAGCGCGTTGTTTGTCTTGGCAGGAGCTGTTATACGAATACTTTCACAAGTAATAGATCAAGTATCAAGTAAGCACTTTATAAAAATAGTAGTTAGCTGAAAAAGATTTTTAATTTGAATGTATGTCTTAAGGGATTAAATGATAAATTGGTTTATAAGACGTCACATATAATACATCGTCACAAATGTTTACGCAGGGTGACTTTTAATCCAAAGCTTGCATTAAACCGCAGTTTAAATTCCATAGTTCAATGTACTACTTGGAATAAAGTAAGAGAGAGCGGTATAAATTTATCTCATATTAAATCAAGAGCTAGCAAAAGATATGTTAAGGTCCTTGTTATTTTATAAATACACTATAAGTGGCCACTTTCTGTATTATTTCCTTTTGAATATATCGTGACACCAAACAATAACCGGCTCTTCTAATTTCCTGTTACTCCGCTGAATCCTAACTCCGAAACACGGAGGAGATCGGATATCAAATATAAACCAGTGCTAGAATGGGTCACCCATCTATCACCCGGTCGCAGTCAGAGCAACTTAGCGATCGACTCAAATGCCGACCACTGATTAGGCCACGACCTCCTCGTTTTATTAATAATTTAACAAAATTTTTATGATCAAAATCATACTCACATCCCACAAATCATCATCCCAGGTTGGGAACATTTTCTTAAAGATGGCCGGCTCTTTTCCTTGTCTTAACGTCACTACGATCGCCGAGTCGACGGTGCGCTCAAGGCCATCGTCTTCTATATATTCCTGTAAGGATTACATAAATAGAAAATAAATTTTAGACATATTAAGGTGTGAAAGAAAAGTTAATATTAGGACTACTTTTTAGGTATGTCTAATATTCCCTTTTCCCCTCCTACTAAGCTTAAATTAAAAGCTTGTATTATTAACAAGCTACTGTACTTTTAGAAAAATAATTTGGGTTCCGCACAAAATAATGAAAACCCTTAAAACTTAACAAAATTACCGATTCACGTGGATGAAATCGCGAGCCAGCTAGTTCAATGAATAATAGTGAACAATAGAAAACACGCAACTTTCTTATATTTTGGTAAAAAATTGGACAACTGTAAAAATAACTTAATTTTATTTTTACATAATTAAAGGAGTACAAAAAAAATTTTAGCAATTCTTTGTAGGGCTCCATGCATCTTCATTAAAAATCTTCCGTATTAGAGTAATAATTGTCCTCAAAGGAAAACAACGTAAGGGTCATCAGTAACTTATGTCACATGTTATAGATCTAGTAGAAAATCACTAAAATGTGACAGTTTGTGACAATAGACAGGGGATCAAAAGTTTTGTGATGTCATATGTAAAAATATTTTAAAATTTCAGTGATTTTGTTAAATGTTGACGGTTTCTTTTTTTGCGGAACTCTAATTATTTCTCTAAAAGTAAGATAGTCCATTTTAGTTCTTGTAACATCTGCTTTTTGCCAGGGAAAGTCCCGTCAAAATCGGTAAAGCCGTTTTGGAGATACCCGGAACGAACAGACAGACAGACAAAAATATTTTAACCTGAGTCAACCTGAGTTGATATTTACTTTAAGTGACAAAATTAGCAGTCAATTAATTCTATAATCATAGCAGAATTTAACAAACAGCTTAGATTTATTAATATTACTGAATAATCGAATCTATTCCCAAGCTACGAATATATACCTTAAATAATAGATTATTGCACCGAGCGGAAAGTGAGCCATTAAACAATTAATGCGAGGGCACTAAATTAACACTATCTACTATTATTTCAACTACATCGCTATTTCCATTTTTAATTCATTATTTAAAATTCAATAAAAAATCACAGATAAAAATCCAAGAACAAAGAAATACGTTTTTTATTAGAACAAAGAAATACCTAATTAGTGAGCCCTTATTCCATGGAATTAAAACGTAGACTAAGACAGTTTATTAAGTAATTTAAAACTAGTATCTAGCACTCGGCATAATTGTACAAAGCTTTGTTATTATCAAAATGCGCCATTTTTGTGAATATCTTTTTTTGACAACTAAGAATTAGAATCTCATAAATATTTTCTTTTTTTATTCTCCGTACGTGTAGGCGAAGACCGATTTGAACAATATATCGATGATTCTAAAAAAAATAATGTTCAGATTTTTACTTTATTATTTATTCGCAAAAATGGAGCAAAAAATAATCATATTAGAATTATGGTCATACCATATAAAAATATATTATGTGGCTATAGTAAAATATCATAGAGAAATAGTAATAAAATCCTACCAGTATACTTATATTATTAAGATAATAATTCTAATGTTTGTTAATCTGTAAATATATTGACGGTACACGATAAAATGAAATGTAGTTAATAGTCATGGATATGTAATGTAAATAATTTGTCAGTGTCATTAAAAATTACTACTGTACAAACATTTTTGGTGATCCGGTATGCAATAAACACTTCTTCGAAGTTTTTTTTTATTACCTATAAAGTCTTGACTACCTATTATGGAGATTATAATATAAGGAGTACCATCTCAATGTACTAAAGTGTCCGTGGAAATCCGCAAATAAGGGGGGTGCCACATTAGAATGAGGAATAATTTTAAAGGTTATTATTAGTCAATTCATACATACATTCATACCATACCGCATCGTTACTGAAGGCTATTGGTCAATTCATTCTACACCAGCGCTATGATAATTTGCTGTTTAGAAATGGCCACTTTTTCAACTAGCCCCTCATAGAAGATGGTGCTCCTTAAATACAAATTTCCATACTACCAATAAAGCGAAAATTACCTGTACTGTAATTTGGTGTCATTTTGTGATTTAAGGATAGATGGAAGAGATTCTTAAATCGAATAAGCCAGCCTTTGTACACATTTTTATATTATTTTGTTTTGGTATACGTTTTTTTTTCGGTTATTTTTAGATGTACAATAAACTAATCAAAAAAAGTCCTAGTTCGGTATTATATGAAACTATTTAGTCGTATTACGAATATATCTTTTTAGTAACAAAACATCTTAGCATAGCGACCATCCCTTCTCTACAATTTGTTTCTTCGTAAAACTATGAAGAAGGGACGGTGGACATTTACCCTCTCGACCGAAAACTACATCTAATACGAAGGTATTAGATGTAGGTGGGCGACAAAATTCACCCGGGTATTTTTTTTTTTTTAATATTGCGAGACTGACAGCGGCGAATAATGGTTGCAAGTAGTAAAAAAAAGACAGAGCTTACTTTGAGTTTGCATTTAGGAGTCCACAATTTGTTAATAAATAGATAAGCTAGCTAGATAGATGAGCTTCCACATAATAATATATATAAAACGAATCGAAATCCTTAGATCAGGAGTTCTAAAAATAAAACCACAGAGGTAAATAACAGACCAATTTATTACTTATCACCAATAACGATAGATTTAACAGAATAACATACAAATAATTAGGTGAAGAGCTATGAGGGAACAAATGAACATACATACATACATAGCCTCTCAACATCATAACCCTCCTTAGTAGTAGTCAGGTAATGATTATAATCATTGTGTGACGATTTTTTAAGGCCTATTCACACCAGAGGAGCGAATGCTAATTCTGTTCTACCCCTACTGTATCATTTTTTTTTGTTCAAACCGACGTAGAGCGTTCTTTCCCTGTTTTGTCTACGTATAGAAAAAGATTCTAATTTTTGTTCTAGTTTTTTGCTTCTTTCGTTTTCTTTGGACTAAAACTAGCTCTATGTTCATTTGGTCTAAGCCCACCTTTAAACGATAACAATACAGTACATATAAGTGACTATCGCTTTCCATACATACATTATCAGAAGTCTGGCAGAAATGTTTCATATTTTGATCAACAAATGGCAGTATATTTTAGACCTACCCTAAATAAATATTCTCCTTAATATTTCAATATTAAGCAATTTATTTTTAATATTTTTATTATTGACTATTTAATTATAATAAATCATAAAAGAAGTTTACGATTGATGGCCATACGAAATCGTGCATGGTATTTGCTAACGATAAATTCTACCAAATTTCTTTATAAAAATGCACCTGTCACCACATAGTCGAACTTTGTTCGTGAACCAAGCCATCATAAGCACGAGAGTTTTTTTAACGTCCGTTAAAAAAGCGTTCAAATACAATTTATTGGATTTCCAAGTTTATGTTTGCACGACAGCGTTTTTATAACGCGAAGTTTTTTTATCGCGCAATGGTCTTTTTTCAGCGCTATATACATACGTATACGGTATAATTTCGTATCGACGACGCTGAAAAATCGCCAACACCGAGATTTAACGCAACGCTTTTTTAACTGTCATGCAAATGGGGGCTAAAGACATGGTAGTAAATAAAATTTTGGTCAAATATTTTTTTTTAATCTTGCAAAGTAACTGGATTCTTCTCGCTTGTCATTGATATTTTATATGATACTC
Source organism: Charaxes varanes (assembly GCA_024363005.1). NCBI lineage: Eukaryota > Metazoa > Arthropoda > Insecta > Lepidoptera > Nymphalidae > Charaxes > Charaxes varanes. The sequence goes on along the minus strand of JANCMC010024009.1, from coordinate 6,740,876 downwards.
TTCTAACGTGATATCCTGTCGTGATTTAAGTATTGAAAATTATAAAAAAAGTTATTGCTCATTTACGCTTACACCTATAATATATATCTAAGAAATTCCCCTAATATTTACTAAATAGCACCTTTATAGGCTTCTAGAAGAATCCTTGTCTTCTTGGTCCTGTTGCTTGATGAGGTTCCAATAGTGACCTTTTAACTTCTTCAACTGTTCATGATTTCCCATCTGTAATCAAATAACGAAATTTTAATTTGTACTAATATAAATAAACTTGCTTATAGGATGTCGTCAAGGCTTTGCACACTGTAGTTGTTTGGAATAGAGCATAATATGCCCTTTTGAATAAATACAGAGTACTGCTAGATTGTACACCGAAATTCAAGATCTTCAATAATTTAAGCTTTAACATTTATACACATCTAAAATATGAATAAAAAAGGATTTTTTTTTTCTATTTTAAAGCAAAGATCATGGAAGATACGCCTATATAGAAGGGTTCAGTATATGATACGCGATAAAGGTATTTGTATATTTATTCAAAAGTGATTGTCCATTTTCGTTTAAAATAATTTTCCTAATGAAACTTTGGCGTGACTTGACATGGATGATTTCCTGGGAGGGATCTTGCGGGCGGACAGACAGACGGACGGAATGTCAGACCGAAACCATAAGGGTAACTTGTTCGACTGCGGAACACTAAAAAACATTTTCTCCTTTAAAGCAATAAAGAAAAAGTTTTTAAAATTTCGTTTATAAAACATTTTCTCTGTAAATTAACATTGAACATTTTAATAAATAAACAGCGATAAGAGGTAGGTAATTGGCTTCAAATTATGTTTTCTGTGCAAATTTTATTTTTTTGTTATTAATGTCTTTAAATATTTAACCGCAAAATTGGGCAGCCGAAGGCCCGGCAGACCGAGGAAGAGGAGGCGCGACAATTTGGATACCTTTGCGGGGAAGCTGTGGATGAGATTGGCCCAGGAAAGAGGAAGACGGATCAAGAAACGGGAGGCCTTTGCCCAGCAGTGGGACACAATAGGCTAATTCAAAAGAAAAAACAAAATATTTAATATTTTAAATACCTCAACGATCTTCCCTTTGCTCAATTGTAAAAATTGTTCAAAAATGTTCAATTTTAGCGTGATATATAGTCTATAGTCTCGATAGCCTCAAAAATGGGCTATCTAATACGGAAAGAATTTTTCAAAATGGACCAGTAGTCCCTGAGATTAGCACGTTCAAGCAAACAAACAAACTTTTCCGCTATAGTTAGTATAGAGTATAGGTTTCTTAATCTTAATAGTTAGAAGTCAATTAGTTTACGAGGGGACTGGCATAACTTCTGAAAGATAAAAGTCCCTAAAATGCTACATAAAAAAGAGACGGAGTGTACCCCCGTAGACTCTCGCGCTCGTCCACGGTTGCCGTCCGTAGAGGAGAGTGTACATGCGGTATTCATTGATAGACAGGTGGGAAGGTTGGGTTACGCGGCTCATTAGCATTCGTCCGAATTAGATTGTCCGTCCGTTCGTCCGTGTCGTCCATCCCCTGCATGCACCTGTCATAACTTGGATCCATCTTTTTGGGCACGATAGGCATAAACTAAACCAGTGGTCCCTCAAATTTTTGTGATACATATGTCTGCGCTCTCAAATGTAGGGAATGTAAAAAAAAGCGCATATAAGTAAAAGCACTCAAAATTCTTGTAACAAATAAATAAACTCTACACTATTGTTGGCAGTTTAATTAGGTTTTAAACTACTTTTTTTTCATTCTTTTATTTGGATTTCGCAAACTGATAATATATCATTATTAATCTAAATTAAAACAATGATTCAGTCCAACGCCTTAGAAATAAAAAAAACCATAGGTATAGATAAACATTCTTTGTAGCAATATACTACATCCATCAAAAAGTTCCAGGCCAGTAGAGCATCTGATAGTGATGCCCTCTGGTAACTCCTATATAAGTCACCTATCACAAAAACCAAAGTGAGCGCAAGAAAGAAATTTGGTAGAGAAGTGATTTATATTTAGTAGACATCCGTTAAGTTTTTCCATAGGGCTACATTATGGAAATCTAAGGACTCTTCCAAATTTAATTTTTCGGACGAAGTCGCGAAAACAGCTAGCTATATATACAAACAAATTCATAAAACGACTCGCACGCGGCCGTTTTCGGGTGCCTGTGACGCCAAACAACCTTTTTTGAAGGCCGGGATCCACACACCTGTCCCGTCAAATGGGTTTACAAATATCTTGACACTATCGCCGCATGTAATCCTGATGTTAAGTAGCCGCTAAAAAAACCTAAACGACTTATGTTATTACGTAATGGATCGAAAAAAGAAGCCTTTTGGAAAAGACAAATCGTTTATTTTACCGCAATTAAAAACCTGTGATTTCGTTAGCGATAAGACGGTCGCCTTAATTAAAAATTAATATTTATATAAAGATTAAGCACACATGAAAATTAAATTAGTCATCACAAGCTAGCAATTAGCACTGGCAATTTTATTTTATTTACTAAAAATTAATTAGGCGGAATGATAAAAGGTTGTGCAGACGTCAAAGTTACAAATAATATGAAAGTGTTTAAGTAGAATTTTGGTGGGAATTTAAAGGCGTTCTTTAAATAGTCATATATATAATTTATTGTTGTTTCTAATTCATTTTAAACTCATAGTTTATACCGTACAAAAATTGCCGGCTTAGTAAACACTAGAGATCGACGGCTAGAAGAAATTCGCCCACAAACCTTTTTGCGTACAACGACATACATATGTGTATTGTTCTGTTCACAGAAAAATAGAATTTGTTAATTAATATAACATACGGTTGTCACGATTAAGCATTGACATCATCCAATACATGTGTGTGTAAATGGTGTAACTCGATTGGCATTGGTGTGCGTGTGGTTTAATTTTAATAAATTAATATCGCATATTATAAAAAAAATATTGACATTCGCACACCTTCTTCTATATAAACTACAGTTATGCCAAATTTCATACTCCTCCGTCCGCGCAATTTTCGTAAAATGGTACCTAAAATTTTTACTTCGCGTATTAATATATAAATAATATATATTTATATATTTAACGCAGAGTCGAAAAAGGGTTCAACAACGGCTCTACGGTTTAACACCTTTCGACAAACTTTTCCACAGAGAAAATATCATAATAAAAAATGTAGTTTAGGTGAAAAAAAATGAAATACGTCGATATTAACTATTTGTTAGTAAATTTTACTTATCCATAATTACATAATAATCTAAGAATAAATCATGGTCGAGGTTTTCCACTTGTATTTGTAATTACTAATATATTTAAGTGGTAACTTTTTCCGTGCTGTAGATTACGAACAGCCATCAACGTGGTTGTATCGCTACAATCTTTGCTACCAGTATTTTATAAGGTGCTTGTAAAGGTTTTATTACGTCGAGCCGAAATAATCCTAACGAGACAGGCCCGGTTCCTGTACGCACGACACGATACGTTTTTTCTAAACAATTAGTTATACTAGAAATCGTCTGGTATTCGAAAATGGACCATAAATCTTTACATTTAAGTATATACTTATTTAAAACAATATTTAAAAAAAATCTGTTTCTAAAGAGATCGCAATACGTGACATAATTTTTTTTCCGTCGTCATCGTTATTCTCTATCATAATCTTACAGTGAAATGTATACATGTGTGTATAAATTGTTTTGCGTTGGTGTGCGTGAGATTTTACTATAATAATTTAACGTATTTATAATGCATATTTTATAAAAGTGTTAGTATTCGCACTACTGTGTATAAACTATAGTTCTTCCAAATTTCCTAGCGCAATTTTCCCAAAATGGTACCGAAAACTTTCGTTGTACACTTATTAATATAAAGATGTCAATGCTAATGCTGTTATAATTTATACAGATTATAGATAAGTTAACTAGACTTTAATATAAATTGAAACTGTATTCTATATCCGGCTTGTATAAATGATTCTTGGAGTAGAAAAAAAAACACTTCGTCAATTTTTTACGCAGGAAACGAAAGATTCCAATTAAATAAAGGTAACATAAAATGTTCTTAATCGAATTAATGAAAGGTAAATATGACAAAATTATTATTAAAAGTATTCCTAGATTATTTTTTTATCGTCTGAATAATATCACCTTGTATGCATATAAACTCATAAAAGTGGGTAACTTTTTAGGATTGTAGAGTTGCAACCGTGTAAGTTAATTAGTAAAATAAAGAACCCGGACATTAATCCACGGGTAGAAATTTTAATGGACATATGATTAGGGGTATATATTATCCTATGCCACCCAACATTCGATCTTTACTCGTAGTTGTAATTATATTTATGAAAAAAAAATTAGTAGAAGTAACTCTTCCCCCCAGAAATAACAATACACTTGTAATAAGTAGACGAATGGTTTACGTAACCTATATTAAAAGTTGACTATTTTTCAGAAATTGGTTAATATTATGCCTCAGAGTCAACTAAACCGAAAATATAAATATTTCAGCGGAAATAAAACTTTAATCTGGTTAATTTTGCGTTTTTATAAATCCAAATAAGTTTCATCGCCAAAACGTTCTGACATATCATGGCTTCTTGTATGACGTAACATCTTGCCAAATAAAAGGTTGTACTTAAATATGATTGGAGTATACGTTATCAACGACACTTCGTTTGACAAGAAGTGACTTCACGCGTTCAGATCGCTGTTCAGTGTCACGTAATTTATGTCTTTAATTTATTGTTTTATATTTCCAAATTATTAAAAAATCTAACATATTTTGGTAATATTACTTGATTTACGTAATATTTAAACCCCTAAGTGGACCATACTTCAATCGACCTTTAAGTAACAACTACCGTATTAGTAAAATATAGGAACTAGACATTAATCCACGGGCAGAAATGTTAATGGGCATATGATTAGGGGTATATATTGTGGTGTGCGACTCAACAGTCGAGCTTTGCCATAAACAACAATTAGTGCGGTTCTAATTAACTCTATGACGTCAGATAAGACTTTATGCCACAACCTCGCGTGATTAACAGCGATTCGACTTCAATGGTGGCCAGATCGAAGTGCCGCTTGTCTTGTTTCGGTATAATAATAGTTCCATAAGAATAAGCAGGAAAAATTAATTGCTTCGTATAAACCATTCATTAAAAAAGACGGAAAATCTGTGTTCAATCGTTGCTGCTATGGATTTACGCAATGTAACGCTTGATTCTCGCAATTGATACACTCTTTTAATATAAACCACCTCATTGAAAATCATCAAAAATCTTCACTCCAGGAGTGCTGACAGAAGTGATATCTTCAACATACAGAGCAACATACTGCTGACCGGACTCGTGGTATCTGTATTGTAACAGTGTCGCGAGTTTAATGGTTTAATTTCCCTATCACAAAATGTAAAACGCGTCTATAACTGGCTGGCTGATGCATCGACTTTTCCGAATCAGTGTTAGCTGTTATAATATTTGACAACACAAAAGAGGTTATTTAGATCTACTTGAATCAAACATCTTTTCATAGATTGATTGATCGATTGAATGATTGATTGATTGAATGATGTTTTCACTTTAATAGTTCATTTAATATGTGCTTTGATTGAAACTCATAAAAGCACTTCCGCATGTTAAATACAGAATCTTCCAGTAACAAATACGTCGTCATTACGCTTTATATTGTCTTTGTGTGTTCAAAGGCGTTATTCGGCTAGTTTATATGCTATAATTATGAAAGTGTTGATCAAGAATAAAGATGGCGTCGGAATAAATATTCATATATTTCGTTACGTCCGCGCGTTAATGCGAAATTAACTGCGGAAAATTAATTAAATTCGTGTAAAAAATTTCGACCGGGCCGCGATACGATCGCCGGGCAAGTGAAGTGAAGTGATGCCATCAATTGAGATATCTTTAATCCGTCAGATTACAAGTGAGCAATTCACTTGTCACCAAAACGCGCTTTATCGGTGACAGATCAGTATCCTATAAAATCATTTGGAATTCCAATCGGACGTCAGGCACGAAATTGGTATGTTAAATTAAGTGCTACAAACAAAATTTACTCTTATATGTATACATCGTAAGGTTTGAAATTGTTTGTTGTTGGTTTCTAGTCGGTTTCTTCTCGGCAGCCCGACGCTTTAGTCGTTTTGTTGCTGTCCCCTAATCCCACTCTTAGCTAACCGTTTTGACAAGATTTTAGATGTAGCGATAAGCGTATACGGATACTTTTGTACTTTTTTGTGTATCGTATCGTATGAAAGTATTGCTTCACGTTTCGAGCCGCTTTATTTGACTAATATTTCATATTTGTACATTTTGTTGAATACTTTTGTTAAAGGCATGGATGTTTTTGACAGTATTTTTCTACTTTTTCTCCTATTATATACAAATTATAAATGTCTGAATACTTATACAGAATACTTGTACAGTGCAGAGCCTTGAGCACCGGGTCTATAAATAAGATGAATTTGACAGTTGAGTTTTTTTTTCTTTCTTATATTTTAATTATTTTGTATTATTTTATGTAGTCAATAATAAAATAGGAAATATATACATATGTAAATGAATCCCTATTTCCCTTGGTCACGGCATCACGCGTGAACGGCTGGATCGGTTTCGGTAATTCTTTTTTTGTTGCATTTGTAAAACCGGAGCCAGACATAGCTCAAAGGGTTTATACATTTTTGTCTTTGAAGTCTACAAAGTTCTACAAAACTTTGTGCCGTTATACAAAGTCCCCCGGCCACACTACATCATCATGCAAATGAAGCTATGTCTGGCTCCGGCTTTATTGTCAAGAGAAGGTTCTTATGACAGAAAAAAAATTAAAAATTGCGCGGAAAATTGGAAAATTTAAATCCTTAACTTTTCTAACTTGCCGCGTAAGTATTCACTTAACCACCATATTAAGAAAATGGGAACGGGAACGGAACAGGAAAGGGAACGGAACTGAACGGGAAAGAGAACGGAAATTTTAGTATAATAGAATGTAGTAAATAGTAACCCAACGTTCTGGCAGGACAACGTCTGCCGGGTCTGATAGTATATTACATTTAAGACCAATACATAACCTGTCTTATATTCGACTGCGAATTCCTTTATTTTGGTTGTTTTCATGCAGTAAAAGTACATAGTTTACTTGTGTCTGAATCTACGTTAAAACGCAAAATACCACGATTAATTCTTAAATGGATCACCGAGTATCTTTGCGTCTAAGTTCAAAGGAAGATGACAAAGGTACTTTCTATGATCAATTAGTTGTGGGGATTACCAAAAATCGTCGGCCGCTCCGTGACATCAAATTTAATACCTCCTTACTCTATCCGTATAACCTCCTGGTCTGTCAGAGTTGATGTCCATAAAGACACCGCCAACCCAGTGACAGTTCGGTACAATACATTCGTTTAACACGCTCACCGTCTTCCGATCAAATGACAGCTCACGTGTTTCCACTTCTTAACTCCTGTCCGACATTGTGTGAACGAGTCAAAGTGGCATGACTATAGAAATTTATCACAACCTTTTAGCTCACTAGTTCCAATAAACGATGGACAGTGTTTTAACATTATATTAATCCAAAGTCCAAAGACGACGTTCATTGTGGCATCTTTAGGGCAAAATACACAAATCAGATGCACTTCTTCCAACCCAAATTCATCGGCCAGGCTGTCACGTTAGGTTTAATATTTCCTCACTGTACGTATGACTTTGTCTGTCAGAGTTTATGTCAATAAAGACACCGCCAACCCAGTGACAGTTCGTAACAATACATTCGTTTAACACGCTCACCGTTTTCAGATTATATGACAGCTCACGTGTATGCACTCTTTAACTGCTGTCCGACATTGTGTAAACGAGTCATTGTGGCATGATATAACATTTTATTATAAGCATTTAACTTACACTACGTATAGTAGAAGACGCTGGAGTGTTTTTATACTATTCATATCAAAAGTAGACTTTTAATTCTGCATTTTTAGCTAAAGTTCACGAATCCGAAGCAATTATATCAACAAAAAATCGTCGGCCAGACCATAACGTAATAGGTATTCGATAATTCCTTACTGTACTTAGAATCACCTGATCTGTGAGTCAGTGACAGAGAACTAGTAAGTCTTAGAGTAGGTACTTGGATCGACACTCGCTAGGACGTATAGCTAATATTTAATTTAATTAGAGGTAGCCGCTTGCAGTCTTTTTTGTCTGCAGCCAAATTTGGCCGGCGGGTACCAAGTACCAGTATCGTTCCCTCATGTAAGATCGGTGTGAAGTGGTGGCAATATTATCACGTTAAGTGATGATATGGTTGTCGTATTACGTTCGGTTTCTAAGTGTTCTCAGTGGCCCAAACTCCTCTTTAAAGGCTGGCAAGGCATCTGCGAGCTTTCTGGTGGTGCCGATGTCCACAGGCGGCGTAGTCACTTACGTGATGAAACGCTTGCTCGTTTGGCCTCTGTAATACATTAAAAAATATACCCATAGTAGATGGTAATAAGAATAATATAAAGGTTTTAATATTTTTTTAACGTTGCAAGGGGCAAACCAGCAGCCTGCCTGCTCGTTTGCCCTAGGGATGCCTACTGTCGCCCGTAGACATCTCATTTCATAGTTTATGTCTAAGAATCGTAATGTACTGTACACAGTAATTTAGAAATAACCTAGTACTACAATCGTATGCGCTCAAAGCTTAATAGGTTCGTAATATGAACCGGTTTCGAATCTTTGCATCAAACAATGACGCTGCATTTATTGCTTACACGTCTTCTACTTTGTATTAAAATCTTTTCATTGGTTTAAAAGTGTCCACATAAATTTATATATTGTAAACAACTGATGTCTTAGACAAGACCCTCCCTTATTCTTCCCTCTAGTAAGGGAATTATAAATAACCATAGGTATATTTTAGGTATGTATTCAAATAACCTAGTACTACAATCGTATGTGCTCATAGTTAATAGGTTTGTAATACTAACCGGTTTCGGAGCCTGACATCAAAGTATGGCACTGCATTTATTGTTTACGCGTTTCAATTGTACGCTTCTTAATAATTTTATTACAGTAAAAGTATTAATGAAAATTCAAATATTATAAACAACTGATGTCTTGGACAAGGGACTACGGATTTACAAATAAATATATATATTTATTATTGGTGTAGTCACCGGTTTTCATACTTTCAAAATCTTCATTCAACTATAAAGTACAGCACATAAAACATCTCCATTCAAACCCATACTAGGGACTCCTGTATCGTGGGCATATCTAAGAATCGCATTGCATTTATTACATAGTGATTACTTAGTGTTATAAGCGTATGTAGGTTAAAAGGTTCGTAATATGAACCAATTTTCAAGCCTTGCATCAAAGAATGGAACCGGTGGTCGGCGATGCGCGAGGCGTGTCCGCGCTTCATCGATCGCAGCTTCCGACGCGCGACGTTCTCGACGACGTCTGCCCCCAGCACCTCGCGCCCCGCGCCTCGAACCCGCGCCCCGCGCACGTTAGCGCCCCGACCGAATGCATTTACCACCCGGCGCCACCGCCACCCTCCTTATACATACACACCTTATATACCTGTCTACCGTCTGCCGCGAACGTAAACTTCGGACATATTTTCGCAAGCTTTGCATCGCCGGAATAAAGGAGTTAGGCGTTGTGTTAATAAAACGCCAATGCGCGATTTACCATATCAATCAGTGGGAGCATCAATAATTATTGTTCTGGGCTTCTCTCAATTTTAACAGCACCTATGTATAAACATTTCAAAGGTTTTAATATCTTGTTTAGCATAGAATTGTCAACTGAAATATTAATACAATTACTGAACTATGTAAAATAAATTGGTACATATTGTCTATTTGATAGTTGATACCAATGATATTACATACATAATGGAGATGATAATAGTATTAATAAATATGTATAAGCTTTTTAAATAATATATCTCCAATGTAATAAAAAAACAAATTTCAGTTGAATAATATTACACGCTTAATCATAAACCAACCTGTAATAGGCTTAAGTCTAATGTAAGTTAATGATATGACAGTTTTGTTTCAACGTTCTGTATCTGCCAATTTTAAGAATTATTTTGACATATCCGTCCAACACTGAGATACAGCTGTTTAATGTATGACAGCTGGTTCTTCCAGTTTCTTTTTTTTATTTTTTAGGTTCACACGCAGCTTAACACATTTATAATTACAAACATATACAATTTAAAAAAAAACTCACAAAAAATCAAGACAAAATATTAACCTAATTACAGATAAACACAATATACCCAAAATAGTTGAGTTAGAAAAAAATAAATACATTTTGAATATGTATCTAGTTTTTTATTTTTATTTTGTGCAATTGCTAGATTTTTTAGAGGAAGTCGTGGCCTAATCAGGGGTCGGCATTTGAGTCGATCTCTAGGTTAAGTTGTTCTTGCTGCGACCGGCTGATGGATGGGTGACCCATTCTAGTACTCGTTTATATTTAATATTTGACAACCTCCGTGTTTCGGAAGGCACGTAAAACAGTAGGACCCGATTAATGTCACTTTGTGATATTAGTCGTAAGGTTGTAGTTCTTTTCTTATAACGGAATATTGAAATTTGGACATAGGGAAAGCCTTTGATCGGGTTTAACACAAAATACCCCTTTTAAAGCTTTCCAAAAAATTGTACATTTACATACATAATTTATTTATATAAAAATGAATCGCAAAATGCCTCAATAAAACTCAACAACGCCTGGATCAACTTTACCAATCCTTTTTTTTTAAATGTTCGTTGAAGTCCAACTATGGTTTTACGGCGAGAGAGATTCGAATAATTGCCGGGAAAACCCTAAAAACAGACCTATTCTTTTTCCCATACAACACATACACTAAAATATTTTTTCAAATCGCATAAGTGGTTCCTAAGATTAGTGCGTTCAAACAAACAAACTTTTCTGCTTTATATCTTAGTACAGATATTCCATATTTAACGAGTTTTATGCGTTACATTTTTAATTATAATTTGATGATTCTATCTTCGTTGTCAGTCTGTCCGTCAAGACGCTTTTTCTCATGAACGCGCAGAGCTATAAAGTCGAAATTAATACCAAATGCGGAGGTCTGCGGTCCATTGAAGCTGTGAAAAGAATCAGCCCTGTGTACACAATCAAAAGAAATAGCCGTATATGTCACATTTCGCATACATTTACAAAGGACACTCAACCAATAAAGTACTTCCCATTGATCTAGAATCATGAAATTTGGCAGGGAGAGATATCTTGTAGCACAAGTACAGGAAAAAATCCGAAAACTATAAATATATTGTTGCATTAGTGTTTGTATGTCTGTCCGTTAACAAGCTTTTTCTCAGAAATGCTTAGAGGTATAAATAAAGGAGGTCTATGATTCCTTGAAGCAGTAAAAAAATAAACCATACGTAATCAAAAGATATGGTCACTTATGTCGCATTTCCCATATACAAAAGTACCTGTGTAGTTTCTTATTTATAGTAACATCCATTTTCGTTAGTAAAGTTGGTCAGTTGATGGTCCTGTGACATTGCTGTATAATGTTTTAGATTTACTACTCGCATTAAAATACTGAATGCGGAAGTTTTAACTTACGGTCTAAATGTCTTTTTTCATCAGAAACTGTTCCGAAAAATCTTTCTGAAATTTAATAGAACTTTTGACCTAAACAGCGTTAACTATCGCATTAACAGTTATTCTCTTAAAGGCAACTTACAACATATTACATTACAAAATTACATAGCAATCGGTTCGGTAGTATTGAAGATGATCCTATGCGAACGCAGTGACAAGTGAATGCAGTACTAAATAAATCAAACAAATGAAAAGCATTACAAAACAACAAGTTTAATCTATTAAAAATTCCCGTTATAATTTATTTATGAAAGAGTATCGGTTATCTCCGCAAGCCACTGAAGGAACACGAAATCTAACTCACGTATATCATTGTCTTCTATGCACAGGCAATAAGGATAGATAATATACATTCATATTATCTTTTGAAAGAAAATTAGAATAAGAAAATGGAGATAGGGTATTTTCTAAAAGTAGACTTCGCAATCCTTTGAATGGTCAAATATTTTCAAGACTATCATCGATTCGGAAAAGTATAACCAACGAGAAGAACTAGCAAAAACTCATTAAAAGAAAGTTTTCTTTTATATCTTAAATTGTTACGCGTATTTTCTTTTTTTTAGAAGAAAGATGATTTTTATTTCTATTGAAAAAACTTAAGAAACTCTAAGTATTCTATTTTTTCTATACTTTTATAATTATTCTATATTTTAAGCCCAGTTACTGTCTTGGTTTTTTTAATGTTGATTAGAAATAGCAGTTCCATACATCTGAATTACTTTTTAGGTATGTCTAATTTCCCCTCCTACTAAGCTTGTATTAGGAGTGCGTGCGACAATACCCCAACGGCGGTGGGGTTTGAACCGAGTTGCTTGCGGATTTCAGTTCCTTATACCGTTGATCAACTGAGGCTTAAAAATTTATTAACAGATTTTTATAATAAATTTGTTACGGATTGAAATTGTGATTTATTAACGAATCTAAATTTAAAATGAAGTTTTTAATAAAAGTTTTAACCTGTTTAGTTAAATCTTTCTTTATCAGTTTAACAAGTGAAATTTGACCCATAGAAATTTAAGAAAAAAAACAAGTTATTCGTATCGTCAAAGATATATGTGCTTAATATATGGAAATTTAACTTAAAAATAAATGAAATAGTGACAATTTGAACAAAAAATCTGCAGATATCGTGTTTTATTATTGCATTACAGCGGATGAACGACCTGAAGCTACTCTAACACTTTTAAATTTTACCCTAACAATATGAAATTTTGTTACAGCACAACAAACTAACGTCCCTATCAAAGTCCGCTTTTGGGAACCTCCTCACGACGTTTAAGCTGGATTTGTCGTACAACCAGTTGAGCGACTTGGGCCAGCGGTCGTTCGACGGTATGCAGCAGTTGCTCGACTTATCGCTTCGCGGGAACCAGCTCGAGCGTATACCGAATGAGGCTTTCAAGGGACTAGTGGCTCTCAGGTAAGAGTATGGAATCTTATGACTCCATATATGTCTTTTACCGAACGTTATCCCGGTCTAGTATATAGTTTCAGCTATATAGCTTCACTCTGACGTCATCCCATCTTTCTCTCAATCTTTGGACTCTTTTAAAAAAGCAGTCACTACCTACTACCTCTCAAACTCTGATAGATGAATCTCACTGACTTTCGGGTTGCAGCATTACACCGATTTTCCCTCGTATTCATTCGCGGATTAAAGCAAAGTAGTTTAGTTTCTCGTGCACGAAAAATATAAAAACAATTTACTAAGAACCAAAAGCTTTTGAGTCCGTTAGGATTTCAATTGTTTTTGATAGTAATCTAATAAAATCAGACAACATAGATGATCGATATTCAAACCCGGATATGCTGTTAAAGTAACCGGAGATGATCGTATATCTCATCGAATGTCAAGGTGAAATGTCAAAAATGATTATTTTAATAAGGAAATTACACATATATAATAACATCAACGCTTATAAATGGTGCACATTACTGTCACACCCGTATTTTTTTATACTAACTCGCTTTTCTCACTGACATTTCTTAAAAAAAAATGCAATAAAATTAACATATATATTAGCAACGAACACTTCCTCAAACCGTAGAACTGCCATAGATTTTATTTCTCAAAGGACTGCAATTGCAAAAGCGCCAAAAATGACCCCACAAAAAGACGCCGAAACAAGGTCCCGAGCAGCGCGCTCTAATTCGATACTCTTATTTTTTGCTATCGCCAAGATCACAGGGGGCGCAGAGAAAGGCCGACCGAAATGCTTCGCTAATTCGCGGCCGAGACAACAAAGAGACCTGATCCGAATCGAATTAAGCTCCTGACCCCGGACTATTCGGACAATCTTAATCATCGGTGATTATAATCATCGGCCTAATGATCGCGATTGTCATCGGGGTCGTGATCGCAGTGTGATTAACCAGATGTACAAAGTGAAAGTGCACTCGGCTGACTGACTTGCATCGAGTCGAGTTTAAGATTCACCATGGTAGTCATTAAGATAAGAATATAGGACGGCTGGGTGCAGAGAGTTAACTAACCGACTAAGTATTCCTCTTCATATTATACTAGTTGTTACCCGCGACTTCATCTGCGTAAAATTAGGTAAAAGATTTTAGCATGTTGATATATAGCCAATAGCCTTCCTCGATAAATTACTATCTAATACTAAAAGAATCTTTCGAAATCGGACTAGTAGTTCCTGAGATTAGCGCGTTCAAGTAAACAAACCAAGAAACTCTTCAGCTTTATATATTAGTATATAGTATAGATAAAAGTGAAAGGTCACCTAACACGAAATCTCGAAAACTGCAGGTAACATAAAGATATAATTACGCATGTAGGGGCAGTAGATTTTTCGATCGAAAACAACTAATTCGTATGCAGTTGTGACAATATTGTCCTGACGGTTCCAATCCTTAAAATGATCATTGTGAATGTTCTTAATAGTAAAATTATTCAGTGCATTATATTTGAGTCCACATAGCAAAAACTGGTTTTAAGTACGCTCGATCCAAAATAGGATTACTCCTAGACCCAACATTCGAATCAATTAAACTGCTTTTTTAGTTATATTGAACTAAATAAATATGTAATAATTTCTCGGAGCTATTATCTAAGATATTAATTAGGCTTTGCGCTATAATAAACATTTTGATCACGAAAAGACAACAGAGCTAAAACATCTTTTTTGTCCGATAATTATATCAAAGCTACAATGCTAACTTATCATGTCGTATTTGCTTCTATTTTTCTACACTAATACTACATCGTACCTACTCAAATCATACTACAATTTATGTCCAAAGGGTAAGACACAAGCCGAAATAAAGTTTTTTTTTTATTATTGAGAAAATTGGAAGCGGAGATGGTAATGAGCAGACCGTATGGCTAGATAAACTGATTAATTACTTCACACATACTCACTCTTAAGCAATCTTTACTAATATTCAGAAGATAAACTTCGTTCTGTCAAAAGTCAATTTTTATATTCTTTCTTTCTGTTTACCTTAAGGAATATACAAAAAACAATTTAGGCGAATCTGCCTAGCCATTCTCGAGTTTTGCTAAGCGCAACATTTTTATTAATATAGGTTATAACAATACTATATGACATGCGCGTTTACATACACTACAGGAATATCTAATTTTGAAATGAATAATTTTCCATATTTTTAATAAATTAACACATTAATTCACCGTCTAATATTATTTCATTAAAACATCAAAGTCACTTCATCTAAAACAGCACTTTCTGACTTAGTTCAATCCGATTCAGGTATAAACTTTCATGTAAAATAACATTTTACAAATAATTGTGCATAGGAAGTCTGAAATTTAGAACAATTAGGATTTTTCACTTGCATGAATGTATCTTTCAACTGACTTAAGCTTTCTGGTTGCGCGAATATCCATGGGTGGAGGTTCACCTTAGTGACGACATAGGTGAAGAGCCCGCTCGTTTGCGCCTTGTAATATAAAAAAATATCCATACCTCGAGCATACATAGTCTTTTGTTTTTAATTTAATAGGAAGCCAACGTTTACACAATATCTTAATGCTAAACTTAGAACATCTATAATTTAAAGCATTAATATTGTATAAAACACTTACAGGCTAACTCAGCATGCATATGTTGGTGTACATTCTTTGTTTTAATTGATAAAGTAAAAACAAGTATATAAGTCATAATGTCGTAATTTATAAAATATAAATTAATACAAATATAGAATAAACTATATAACGTTATATTTATTATATATGTACAAATATACATAATTAAGCCTCCAGGGGCTAAAGTTTAAAAACCGGTTTGGATGCAACCTGACCATCAGAGTCCTGCTGCCTGCTCGTTTGCCCTCTTGTAACATATATAAAAAAAAACCATACTCCCATACACATACTATACAGATATATACATAGACAGTTTACTATAATGATCGTGTAGTGTAGCCGGGGACTACGTGTAACTTCACAAAGTTTGTAGACTTCAAGGACAAAAATTTACAAACACTTTGAGCTATGTCTGGCTCCGGTATTATTAAATAACTAGTAATTAATTGTCAAATTTAAAATAAAGTATAAGAAATAATCTGTTCTGTAAACAGCGAATATTTAAACAACAAAAATGAGAAATTTAAAAAAAAATCCTATATATATAACTAATAATTCTGTAGGTAAATAAAATAAGTGGCCGGCAACGCATCTGCGAGTGCGAGTGAGGGAAACGCGTGCCCGTTAGTCTCTTTTTTAACTCCTTCCCCCGTCCTTGTCACAGGTTGTGAACTTTAACCATAAAAACGTAATTACACACTACCTTTGAGATCTCTCCCTCAGGAACCTTGTAATGTCACACTAAAGCCATAAATTACCTCCATACAAACAATCACCTTGCTTCCTTTATCAAGGACAAACCGACATAAGTTTTCTTTTAATCTATATATTAATAAGTGAAGCAAAAACTTCCGGTACCATTTTGCAAAAATAGCGCAGACGGAGGAGTTAGAAATTTGGCACAATTTTAGTCTATATAGGAGATGGTACGAGAATGCCAATTTTTTTTTTAATTTTCTTTATTATTTCATTAAATTATTAAAATAAAATCTCACACAAGCCTGTTCCAAACGGTTCACCCACATATATATATTTTACTTAAGACTGTGTCAAAGCGTAGTCATGATGACCATATGTGGGTGTATTAATTGTGAAATATCATAGTTCAAAGAATTACCCTCATATTCATGCGCAGACTTAAGCAAAGTAGTTTAGTATTTTATGCATATACACTAAAATCTTTATAGCGTTGTGGAATGGTGAGTCCATTTTACAAGCCAGCATTTTGAGGATACTGTTATGACTTGACCACGATCTTGTCAGCAGGGAAAAGGTTTTTTTTATGAATGATAGCATAAAAATCATCTATTCGTTCCTGTGCGAACATACCTGAAGCTGGGCACAAGTCAAAAGAGCAGTCCAGAAGTTTAGGTCTATTAACATTTTCAATATAACACATTTTAAGCTTTCACGATTATCTTTACTATAATTATTTAAGACTCGGGTTATATCAATATGATAAGCATAGTGCAGTATGAGAATGAGAATTTATGTTTTTTTATACTTGAAATGAAATAAAACAATTTTAATCTTTAATAATACTACAAACAGCTAACAAATAGAAGACGTGGTTTCAAGTAGGCCAGGATAGGAAAGAATGGTTTGAGAGGAGGGGGGGGGGAGACCTTTGCCCAGCTGTAGGACACTAGACTGATTACAAAAAATACTATATTAGCACAAAATTGTCTTTTGAGCAATTGTTTTGCAATTGTAATTGAAAATACTATTAATTTAATCAAATGGGCTATTTTAGTTCTTTTGAATCGAATACGTTTTAAATAACATAATAGGTAACAAAGAGAAGATTCACCCACGAATCTTGTTAGTTATACATTTAAAATATTTGACTTGATATACCTTTAAAAGGTAATAAAAATAAATTACGATTTCTTGGGTTAGATATTTCTTTAAGCTCTATCCATTTAAATATATATATATTTTTATGAGGAGTACTTTCTAGGTGTATTTCATATTTCCGATTCCCCTCCTACTAAGCCTAAATTAAAACCTTACTATTATTATTACTTCAAAAACATTCGGCCAGTGTCACGTTTTATGGAAAAGACAAAAGAGATTTGTTAACTGGCCAATATTCGGGCAAGACAACGTCTGCCGGGTCCGCCGATAGTATCATAATTTAATCGAATATATGAAGTCATTGACGACCTTCCTATCCGGCAGCATAATTGGTCTCTACACAACGTTCGTGTTCTTGGCGTCGCGCGTGTTGCGCGGCTTCTTCTCCGGCATCTACACCAAGATCATGTTCGACGATCTCCCGAACGTCGACCGCGTGCTGCAACTCTGTCTCGACATCTACTTGGTAAGTGCTACAACCATCCTCTCTCACTCTCTCTCCTTATCTCTATCTCTCTCCTCTCTCTCCTACCCTCTCTTTCTCTCTCTCATGATGATGATCGAATTCATATGTATGTATTTATATATTTCTAAAAAAAACTTCGTACAATTACACAAAGTCCCCGGCCACATTACATGATCATTGAAATGAAGTTATGTCTGGCTTTGGCATAAAAGTAATATTTTAAATGTATTTATATATATAATTAATGTAGCCGATCCTAAAGACCCTTTTAGATGTCGAAAACTTTGTAGCCAAATGATAGACTTGCTCAGAAAACAGAAATAAAAATAAAAAATTAATTAAGATATTCGAAGTGTAATAGAAGTTGCCGATGACTGGTCGCGGAGTTTTATTTGTTACATTGCAACGTATTGTAGCAGCAAATTACTCCGATTTTCGTTTCATAAATTTCCGTACACACACCCACATACACACATAAACGCTCGCACACACACCCACATACATATACACACCAATACGGACAAGTACATAAACTCATATTTTGTAAATTATTATATGTATTTATAAATGTAATCATTTTTTTACACAACCCTACAAATCTATAATTAATCGTTGTTCCTAGCACGAACATTTCTATCCGTTGAAGTCGAAGATCCGACATTGAAAATATTCGTGCTGGGCCCACATCGGACCCTCCTTAGTGTCAACGCGGGTTGCATCAGCATTGATTAAAGGCGTGACACGATAAAGCCTCCTGTGGGCCTAGAACGAATATTTTCATCCTAAATACAGTTGAATTTTCGTGCCAGGGCCTCTGATTTAATTCTGCTTGTTTTCTTTCATACGTAAAGAAAGAATGAATAAGAACACAGAAGTATTATGTATGTACCTGATTCTGTTATATAATTACAACACATTAGGATATATACTACAATGTATGGTCAGATAAACAAGGTTTATTTATCGTCCTTATTGACGGCTGAGGAAAATGAGTACATACACGTGATTCGCCATGTGAGAGGTGACAATCACGTTTTTATGATTAATTACCTTGTAATAAACAACATCTAGTAAACAAGACTATTTATATAAACGAAATTAAAGCGCATGTTTTGTAAGGTCCGCTAATGCCGGCGCTAGACATAGCTCTAATTGTTTGTACATTTTTGTCCTTGAAGCCTACAAAGTACTACAAGACTGCGCAGTTAAAGTCCCCGGCTACACTACTTGAGATAATCAATCAAATGAAGCTATATCTGGCTCCGACATAATACAAGGTAGAAAAAAATTGCTAGTGGCAGAGAGAACAATCATGGTTAAAAATTCTTGGTCCAACCCAAAGAGAAGTTTAAAGCCACCCCAGAGGAAGGTTAAAAAAACTTGGAGATCTTCTCATATTTCGTCATTTTCTTCTGTTGAATAAGTGGGTTTTTAGAATACTTGCAGCCACCTAGGGCGTTTCTTCTTCTTCTTTCTAGCGCTATCCCGGTGAAGTACCAAGATCCATTTAGATTGCAGAGGATGTGGCTATGGGGCGAGTTAAGATGATCGATTGCCATCATCCTCGGAACCCCCACGATCTCTACAACCTTACGACCAATATCACAAAGTAACATTAATCGGGTCCCACTGCCACTCACACACACACTCACTCACTTGCCTTTCGAAACACTAAAAACGGTAGCATTAATGTTTCGTTTGACGTTTCGTATCGAACGTAAAATTGAGTTAAACTATCGAGAATGTTCGTGTTAGACCCTCTGTTAACACTTACGAAATTCCACAACCAGGCAATTGTCTCCGAATGTCTTACCTGGCACTCTACACTCTGTGGAACCAACTGTCAGCTCCGTCTGTCTCCTTCCGAACAGATATAACTTAAAGACCTTCAAAGCGAGACCACACCCGATCTCTAAAGGTAATCTGCATCCCTCTAAATGGTGCAGTTATCGGCCGTCGGTGGTCTCTTAGGAGGACCATCAGCCCCTTTGCCTCTTGTTATATAAAATAAAAACTATAGTTCCTGCATGCACTGGAAGCGCACCTTAACTTTGCCACGTGTAAGCAACCATCCCAACCAGAACGTCAAGGTTATAAGGGATGAATAGGCAGGCGTGCCCCCTGCGTTGCTTGATCGACGTCAATGACTGTGACCTCGGAATTCCGTTAGCAAATATAAGTAATTAATAAACCCGTCTATTCTCATTTTACGCTTCAATGCACAAGTAATTCTATTTCAAATCGCGGTCAACCATTATGAGTTTTTACACTCATATTTTAAACGTACGTTGTCTTTGTTATTTATTCATAAAACAAGGGGCAAACGGCCGGTGGTTCATGTAAGTGACTATGGACGACCATGGACATCAGCATTACCAGGCTTGCAGATGCGTTGCCGGCTTCTGAGAAGGAGCCACCGGGATCTGTTACAAACCGAACAAACGCGACAAAAGTAGCTATCACTTCACGCTCACGCAAACTGTTAAGAATAAAGAAAATTGCAGGTCTCTCTTTACATATTGTCTTTACTGACACGTCTTCTAAACAGTACATATATATATATATACTAATATATATATAGCTGAAGAGTTTGTTTGTTTACTTGAACACGATAATCTCAGGAACCACTGGTCCGATTTGAAAAATTCTTTCAGTATTAGATAGCCCATTTCTCGAGGAAGGCTAGACTATACAGCATGACGCCCTAGTACTACAAGGAACCCTTATAATTTCGCTCTGTCCGTCCGTCTTCTGTCTGCCCGTAAGATGGTTCCCGCCCTTAGCATTTCTAAACTATTAGACAAAGAGACTTGAAATTTTTCATGTTAATAGAAAATTATTTTGATCGAAATCTGACAACTTTTGAAGTTATTTAACAAATACCTTTATGGTGTATCAGATACGGAACCCTTCTATATAAGCGTGTCTTGAGACGCTCTTGGCCATTTTTATGTAACCTAATTTCGCGCAGATGAAGTCTCGCGCACAGCTAGTTTTTTATAAACTGATACAATTTAGTTGATGATAGTCGCAGCTGTGATTTGTTAACATAAAGTAGGCTATATTAAATGTTAAATAAAAACAGGCGCCATGCGAATTATTATAAATTACGGGCAGCTATTTATAGAGGAAATAACAAAGGACGTAATATACTCCCTTGGCGCACTACAAGTCTGTTTATATATTATACTGTTTTATGTATCCCTTAGATGTCCTCCTTTAGGGTTCCGTAGTACTACAAGGAACCATTATAATTTCGCTCTGTCCGTTCGTCCGTCTGTCTGTCTGTAAGGTGATCCCCCCTAGCATTTCCAAACTATTAGACGTAGAGACTTGAAATTTTCCATGTCTACAGAACATGCTAAAAAGTCATTAGGAAAATTATTCTGAACGAAATCGGATAACATTTTTTGAAGTTAATTAACAAATACGTTTATAGCGTATGAGATACGGGACCCTTCTATATAAGCGTGTCTTGACAATCTCTTGGCCATTTTATTTAAGTTTTGAAATCCTTTCAAAAACTAAATAAAATGGGTATAAATTCACCATTATTATGAAACACATGTTTCCATAATAATAACTTAAACAGCAAACTTTATATCCGGATCTAGATTAGGTATGAAAATAGGCTATGCTAAACGCTAGATTAGGTATAAAAATAGGCTACGC
>JANCMC010024009.1:6604977-6711810 GCA_024363005.1 Charaxes varanes | reverse complement strand
GCTGAATAGAGAACTTATTTCGTGCATACCTAAGATTATCCATATTTCCTTTAAGAGTCCATACCAATTTATTGCACAGATAAACTGGGACTTTTTCTTTAATAATACTAAAGAGTTAGCAAGCGAGGTGAACCCTAATTCGTCTCAAATTTGTTTTTAGAAGGCCATATTTATTTAGAAAGAAGATAAAATAGGCTCTAGGTCGGATGTCAAAACAGTATCTCGCACATGTGTTCTGTACCGGTTGTATCAGGCGTTTTGTAGAAGACGAGGCCCATAAACCACGCCGGCATAATTTAATTTAGATAACACTAGTGACCCTGGTAAACAGATCCGCGGATCTTGACTGAGATATTTACGAATTTTATAAAGAACTTCCAACCTATAAAAACAATATTAACTGTTAGCGCGACATTTGTTTCAAATTTTAGGCTTTGGTTCATAACAATATATTAACATAGCAGTTTACACTCTGGCAATTTATTTATGCGTAATATACGAATTTGTTTTTTTTTTTTGTGTACATTCAATTTCTAACTTGTCAAAACTGTAAAATTCAAGTGAATGGTCAGCGAATAAATGCTTTATCTATCTATCTATTTATCTAATATACGAGCATCTTAAGGGATGAAAAGTAATGTTACCTTAAACAACAAAGATGATTCTACATTTTTAGAACAAGAATCGATAAAAATGACTTAACCAGAACATTACGTCATTTAAAAATTACGTATGTTCAGTTTTTCATATCATTCATAATACCATTAATCAATGCGGATGCTGATGCTCATTATTACATATAATATTTAAACATGATATATGTGAAAACTTAATTTTCTTACGTATAAATTAGAACTTAAATAAGACTAAAACGTAAGCTTAACTCAACTCATGAGAGGAGATTTTGCGCAGTTGTCTGAAAAGTTAATCACCTTTTTAAAACGATGTTTAATATGAAAAAGTTTATACATATACAATATTTTCACGGAGTATAGATCGACCTCTGAATCTTCTGGGAATCGACGAGTTTTTCCCATGGATATTCTCGGGAGGAGGAAGGCGTGCAACGGCCGCAATCGGTGATATATTGAGAAAGCGTTTCAATTAATCTGTCAGGTTTCTCCGGTGAAAGCGCACACTAACTCTAGGGTACTACAACCTTTTATGGGCTTAGCGGTATAACCGTTCGCGATTATTATTTGATGGAATTCCAATGTTTATAGTTCTAGTATTTCTACATCTCATACATAATATTTAGATATAACAAGATTTTTCAACCGTTCTAATGTTTTAGCTCTAGAATGTCGCAAGTAATTTTTTAAACCCTTCAGTAATGGAAATTACATACTTTTCTTTTTGCACTTTTCAAATGTAATATTATTCACTAACATATTCCTCAGAAGTCTGAGATTCGCAAGTTAAATTGCGATGTTTACATAACTTCAAAAAAACAATAACGGTACTCTTACTTTCACTCAGTGAAGGTGAGTGTTAGTGATCACTATAAAGAGCGCGCTCCTAAACCTACACCTGGGTCACAAGTCCCAGGCACTACACATACACACACACACACACACACGCACGCGCACACACAGACACTAACAGACAGACAGGTACGCCAAACTTATAAGACCCCTCTTTATGCGTAAAAATATTTAAAAACGATATTTAGTTTCTCCATACACCTTAGATCTATAGAAAAAACAGACATACATAGTCTGAGGTGTAATAGTTCCGCCGTCACTAACCCAAACATTCAACGCACATTCGATAGGAGTATATGTTTTACTGACAAAAAAAGAAAAAACACTAACGACTGTCCAAATAATGACAAAAAGAAAAGTAGCAGATACATAAATTAAGAATTCATAACAGAAAAGAGAAAATACGACTCGAAAATCTTTCTTTATTTAAGAAAATTTTGAGAGCTCAAATACACGTAAGCAAAAATTTTAGGTATAGATTACACGTGACAACTTCAACGTAGAAATGTTCAACGGTTATAAAAAAACTGGAACTTCTCAAATTTGGTATTTTTATCCTTATCTCTTTGAGCTCTATATCAGAAATATGTTAAAGTATCAATAGAATCAAGAAAAGAAAAAGAAGCAAAAATAATTACTAATTATAATAGGATTCCCGACACCACTTGTCCTGCCCTGCGCAACTTGAGAATCTTCTATCAATTTGTATACTTAAGTCTAATGACTTAATGATATAATTATCATTTAAAAATCTACGTTTGAGATATAGTCGTCAAGAAATATACAACGTCTTATACTATACTGGAATTTGTTAACAAATGTCTACCTCACTTTTATTGCACGTTTACTAAAACTGGACCTTAAAATAACAATAGGGTGCATCACAATACAATGATTGCAATGTCGATGACGCAATCTTGATGATTTTGGTCAGCGGTTTGTCTTTATTTGTAAAATAATGTTCAGCAATCCTAAAGACTTAACAATCTTGTACATTCATGCACAATGTTCTGAAAACAATCCTGTCCTAATAGACCATGCTCTAACATATACTGACGAGCTCGCAAAATGTGTTAAAGCATTTCATAAATACCGCTATGATAATATGTAAACCTATCGCAATCACCATATCGTAGATCTATGTGTATCCATATTCTGTTTGGAGAGAAAATTAATGCGTGTGTCCCTTATCGGCTCCGTATCAGCGATTCTAAGGGCTTAATAAACTTGTATATGCATGCACAACGTTCTGAAAACCATCCTGTCCTAATAGACCATGCTCTAATATATACTGACGAGCATGCAAAAGGTATGAGAGTATTTCATAAATACCGCTACGATAATCACTGTCTTAAACGTATTGCGGTAGTTACTGTGGTTATTGCGTAAAAGTAGTTACGGCTATACTGGGTTGTCAAAGGATAATAGATTTTATTCTTTAGTCTATACATACAATTTATAAAACACGGCGATCATAAAAGTAGGTTAGTTTATTCAGTCCCTACTTAAGGGACCTTCTGACTTAAGTTATTATGTAATTAGCTAACCTAACAATATCTTTATAGTCACCATATCAATAGAAAAAATGTTTTAACTTTTAAATAAAATAGATTGACTTACTAATAACAATAAAAATTGAATCATACAGATTACATTTTCAATTACTTTCGGAGTTGAAGAAATAAGGAACTTTGTTCCTTGCGGGCCCCAATTCGCACAATTTTTCTTCCTGAGATTCAATTTTAATTTTACATATATACTCTTAGAGTAGATACATATATGCTGTCTTGGTTTTTTTGTAGAACTATTTAAGATATACATTTTCCTCATACATTGTAACTCTAAAGCTTTTTCAACGGTCAGTGGCCCACGATGCTCATGTGTCATAATATCTTTTAACGCACTATCAAACACCAACATCACAGACAAGAAATTCTATAGTGTTGTTTTAATCTAGAATTCTAACTCATTTCATCTGCATACGTGAGAATAATAATGTATCAGATTTCGATACAAAAAACTGTAACTTAATATGATCTGCAATTTGCAGTCTATGTTTCTAACGTACGTGACTTAAATGTAAAGTTCCTATTATTAGTCATCAGTAATACAAGCAGTTTTCCAGTGCCGACTTAACACATTTGCCGCCAATAGGTTATTAAATTTTTCAGAGCAATCAAAGAAGAAATTCGTAAAGTCAACTCACTTTACGAATAACCTTTGTAGTGTCTATCTCCTGATGATGCTTCGGTGTCGAAGCGAAACCTGCGTTGAGGCACATCGGAAAGTCAGTGTAGTGCTGTGAAAGGTGGGTAGTTATCCATC
Organism: Charaxes varanes; assembly: GCA_024363005.1. Lineage (NCBI taxonomy): Eukaryota > Metazoa > Arthropoda > Insecta > Lepidoptera > Nymphalidae > Charaxes > Charaxes varanes. Next base: position 6,708,001 of record JANCMC010024009.1, on the reverse strand, counting down.
ACTATCAATACTCCTATCTATGGTGAGATCACGAATAGAATACTATAGTTTTATTATGCCGAGCCAGACATAGATCAAAGTGTTTGTACATTTTGGTCCTTGAAGATTACAAAGTACTACAAAACTTTGCGTAGCTACACAAAGTCCCCGGCCACACTAGATGATCATTCAAATGAAGCTATGTCTGGCTCCGGCGTTACGAGTATGAGCACTATTGATTCCATTAACAATAGAAAAACAAATGGTAATAATTATGTTAAACAACAGAGTAGTTTAGAGAGTATGTAGAGAGAGAGAGTACGAGAGTAGTAGTAGATATATATAAATGGAAGTCTTTAATTGATATCTAAAGGACTTCCTTTTTGTAATGTGGAATTAAATGTTTTTTTTTATTCAATGTAACAGAAAATCTGGAAAAGAGATAAGTAATAATAATTTGTTGTAATGTTCCATTCGATCCCAAAGTTAGGGATTTTATTAAACAATTCACGCCTAAGTCATCGAATGTACATATAAATTATATACTGTAATTACTATTAGTTGACGTTTAAAACTAAGAGGGAAAAAATGACAAAGTCGATGATATGTTTACACGATGACTTAGGAGTGAATTGTTTAAAAAAAAGAAGCCTTTTTCACCCTTTGTTGTCAAATATCTACGTTGTTTGTAAAACAAATGATTGTTATATTTTATCGAATTCGGAAAGATCTAAAATTAATGAAAGAAAATGGCATGGACGTTGGCTAATATATAAAAAAAAATTAAATAGTTACATGAAAAAAATATGTAAGTAAAAAAGCTATGATGTGACCTAAAAACATCATTTGTCATCATATTAGTTCGTGATCAAGCCGTTAACATTAAAAATCCTAGGAGCATTTCGATGCCAATTTTAACATTATACACACACAAATACATGCATTTCTGTGTTAAAAACAATAAAAAAACTGTGAAACGGCCAGGGCGATGGCTGCACTTTTATAATGTTAAAATTAACGCCGAAATGCATTCATAACTCGAAAACTTTACATAAAAAAGTCACCCTCCCCCAATGAAATATCGCTCATTAGAGTGCTAACAATAACTTCCAGAAAAAACGCATTTTTGAGAAAATTACCAAAGTTATCAACTCTGTATAATACACGTATCATTATGTTAGTCATGATCAGCAACATAGAGCAAGCATAAAGCGAACATATAACATCAAACAAGATAGAAAAAATAATTTGTTTGTGAAGATATAATAAATAGTATTAGCGGTAGCCTACTTTGTAAGTTATAGAATCTGTTAGTATAAAGTGACATTTATTTGTTAGTGATTGTAACAAATATCTATACTCATGTCAATATCACAAAGCGCTAACTTATCTATCTAAAAAAGCCTAGAAAGGCCGGAGATCATCCTAACTTGATTCATAATTTGCTAGGCTAAACCACACCCAAGTTCTTTTTTATAAACAACATACATATGTATGTGTTACTGTAGTGTGCAGTGTAATTAAACTTTATTTTTATTTGATTAAAAATCCTTAAATTATCTAAATATAGTAAAAGTGAACTAATAAACATATAAATATTTTTGTAACAAAACAAATTTTTGTAAGAAAATATTTTATTTTCTTACAAAAATTTGTTTTGCAAAAAGAACCCGTCGATAAAGCAATGATAGACGGATGGACTGAAATCCGTAACGTGATCCCGATGACGACGGGGCTATCGTCATGGCTACACCTGAAAAAAAAACGTTAAAAACACCTTAATAGTAATAGTTTGAATTGACTGCGACTAGATCGCGACTTTGTCCGTGTTAAATTAGGTATTAAAAATTAAATTAAATTTTAGCATGACGTCATATAGCCCGTGCTAGCCTTCCTCGATAAGTGGGCTATCTGACACGAAAATAATTTTTAATATGGACCAGTAGTTCCTGAGATTATCGCGTTCAAATTCAAACAAACTCTTCAGCTTTATATAGTAGCATAGATTACGTGTATTGAACTGAAGATATAATTAAAATAAATTTCACTGCCTGTCGTTATTTTATTTATTAGCTATATTGAATCTTACTCAAATAACTTTATTTTTTATTGTATTAACTTCTATTCATCATTAAAATATATTGAAATTTACAAAATGAGGGCTTTTATTTTTCATCCGTTCAAAGGAGACATAAATGCTTGACAGAAAACAGCAGCGGAGGTCGAGAAGGAGTAGAATATATTTTTTAACCAATATTATGTTGTATCGTTTCAGGTCGCGAAGATCTTCCGGCGCAGCGACGGCTGTCACACCGCAGCCCAAGAATCTAAATCCTGGAGGTAAGCCAAATTAAGTTTACAGCCATAACACCCAAAAACACCGGTGTCACCGGCGACATCAATCTGCCGCTAAACAAATACATCAAAGCCTATCTTTCCCGCGACTTTGTCCGCGTAAGATAATACTTGCAAGAGCCAATCGACCTCTTTAATATGACTCTATCGAAAAACTTGTTCATCGCGGATTTCTGCTAACAATAAACTACCTCCTAGCTAAATGTCATTTTCATACGCCTCGCGCTTTTCGAAATTTGATGTTAGATGACCTTTCGCTTATATAAAGATAGATGTCAATTTTCATCACTTACAGCCTGCGACTGCGACAAAGGGATAATGTTTTTCTTCTTCTCATTCGCTACCTCACTGCTGAGGATAATGACTTTTCTGGCTAACTGTTTCCAACCGTGTAGAGATCATATTATATGAACAAAAAAAACACAGACAGCCAACATTCATTAGTAAAAACAATAAATAATCATTTTCCAAAGGCTGGCAACGTGACAGTACCTTCTTGTAGGCGTCGTACTAATTGAACACGAATGCGCGATGCGAGCGCCCTTAACTCGTACTCGCGTGCGATCAAACATATTGATGTCTGAGAAGTGTCCTAATTGAATTCGCGCGATCGCATCAAATTTCAATAAGAAACTTCTCAGACATTGTAGCCGCCGCTACATAACAATATAGCAATGATGTCGAGTGGAAAGATTACACCAAAGCAAACTAGATGGCGCTGTACAGATGACGATGACATGACATGAAAATACCCATACAAACCAACACACGCTAGCAAACTTTCTAGTTACGATCACCAAGTATATAGACCTTCCGAAGAACAACTGTCGGCGAGGCGCAGCTGCCTCGGTCAATTACAACTAGCCCGGATACGAAGATCTTCCTTTCCGGTGGTTGAACATATCGACCTACCCATACCTTCCACAACATTAATATGTTTTCACGCACATTTGCACGCAGATATGCTCCCGGTCTCTATGAAACGAGTATGCTCTAAACTTGAAGGTTCCTAATTGGTATTGGTACGAAAACACCGGCGCTAAACTAATCGTTCAACGTTGACATGAGATTACGTATTACAATGTGATTATAGTATTAGAAATAAATAAAAAACATGACTGACTACCCCGATAATGCTAAGATTATCTATCTGCTTGATCCATAGTTTATCGGCTTTCGGTACATTACCTTAAACTTTCCCTAATACGAGTAGTACGTATTATCACGTGATATAATATTTTTATGCACACTCCATGCAATTTGGAATTTGTATAGCACTAGACGGAGATCCCCTGGGTCGCTAGACATAACTTATTATTTGTGCTGAGAGAATGTTTGGTCTGTATTTACTGATTAGAATTTAACTATGTAATAGCGGTCTCATTAACATATTTAAAAATCAGACGTAAGAATAAGTAAAGTTCATTTATTGTTTAAAGCCTGTGACAAAAGTTCTGGGCAATGGTAATAGTCTGATTTTTTTAAATAACATTTCTGTGTAATATTCTACAAAATATAATATAAATATCAGCCATTTAAAAATAAGTTAAGGAAATCTTGTTTTTAATCATAGTTACAGCTTCATAATGCAAATAAAAAGTGCATTTGACTTTACACAACCTAAGGTTTATCCATCCATCACAAATAAGTTGTGTTACGGTCTCGGGCCATACTCTTGCCATTCAAAAGGCGTTACTGTTACCATAATATGGTCACTACAATGGCAAGAATCCTCAAAATTATTTAATCTGGGATCTGTTTATCGAAAAACACCCAGATTATGGACAATAAAGATGATACAAACATATACGCACTGATTACGCACTTTCCCAAAAGGTCAGACGAGCAAAACAGGAAACGGACGCATTTGACGAACACCGTCAAAACAATATTTTTATCTGCGATAATAACAATCGTATAAATGCATGCAAATCATTTATATAGAACCAATTCCCCGTAATGTTTAGGCGTATATTGTGGGCATTATCGTAAAATATGAGAACATCCGATAAGGTGTGGGACATAAACAACTGCGATTCTGTCTGGAAAATATGAAACGCAATACCGGCCTATCTGTTGCTTATCTTTTCCTTTTATTGCATAAATTATATCTATCCTTTTACCTGTTTACATAAAAACAAACACTACCCACATAATTATGATATTTCTTGTGCTTTGAATGACACATAAGAGGAGTAACGACGCTGTTTGACAGAACAGAGAGAGTCCATAAAAGTGTTGCTATATAAGTTTTTTTTTTTTTAACCATTGTATACTTCACAGGCGAAAGGCCCGTGCCATTATTATCTTCTTCTTCTTTTTTTTTGTTTTATTGTCGTCTTCGATTTTACTTATTCTTCTATAGTACCAGTTTAGAAGCTTGCTTTAGAAGTTTAGAGTTTAAACAATCATTTACTAATTGGTTCGCAAGGCTTTATAAACCGATGCCAAAACCCTTTGTATTGCTAAGAAATAAAAATATCGTTAAAAAATACTGGCATACTTTCCTCCCCTTCAGGTATTCTTTTACATTGTGAGTGAAGTGCCCCCATATTAGTACAACCATGCGTCGCTAGATGGCGTTAGCTGTGTCATACTGCAAACAACTTGCTTTCTTGAAGACAAGCAAACAATTTATAATAAGTTACAAGTTATAACAAATTGTTTTTATATAAAAAATTAAACCGCCTTCAAACAACACGATGGATTTTTTTTTGTGGTAACCTATAATGTCAGTGGTACATGTGCTGGGCAAAGGCTTCCCCCCCTTCTAGACAACTCTTCTCTATCCTGAGCCATACCAATCAACCTTTCCGATTTTACTCGTACGTTTTATATGTATGTTAAATTTTATAAACATTACTAGCGGACCCGGCAGACGTCTTGCCCGAATTTTGGGCTTGTTTGCTATTAATTCGTTATCGAAACTCCTTTAGGTAGATTCCACAAAACTGGTATTCTGAAGTAGCGATTAGTAGCATTTTGTTTTTGTTCCTAAATCATTTTTAGACTTTTACTTTATTTATTTTCTTTTAAACCATTCCTGAAATAGGAGAATGAAACAAGACAAACAGAATTTAAAATCGTGCAGCAGTTTTCCACTTTTAGCGAGACTCGAGAGAACGAACACTATATTAATGCAATTAGACATAGATTAAGGCACCTAATTACCAACTCGATAGAATTAGACATTTCACTGCGGTATAAACGGTAGGTATAATTAAATTTAATTATTTTGTGTTTTATGGGTGGACTTTTATACTAGCGGAAAAATGGATATAATTTTATGATTGACACATTTTACATATCAGATAAGAAGCAATCCCATAGGTGATGCCGGGGATTTTTTTGTAATAATATTAATTTTTAATATACACAGGGAATTTTATTTTTTACAAGTCTTAAGCTTTAGAATAACATATTATCTTATACTGATATAAAATTCTCGTGTCACGGGGTGCGGTGCCTAACTCCCCCGAAACGGCTCGACCGATTTCCATGAAATTTTGCGTGCATATATTGGCTAGGGTTAAGAATCGGTCAACATCTATTTTTCATCCTCCTAAGTGATAAGGGTGGCCCACGCGGACGAAGTCGCGGGGCGCGGCTAGTTAAATCTATAAAATAATTTGTAGTTAAAAATACAAAAAAATGTTGTATGTTAAATTGCCTATATCCTTACCTCACTTAAGACCTAAAACGTTAAACCGGTCAGTTCATTACTAAGTGTGAGATATATAAAAATCAATTGTTGTCTCGCAAAAACTCAGCAACAGATTTCACTCACTACGATAAAAGTTACTTGACAAAAGTTGTAGATAATGTTATTTACAACAAAAATTGTTAACATTTTTTTTTCTGTGAGACCTATAGTTTGTCAGATAAACCATAAAAGTCACCTGGAGCCATTTTTTCTAACATGGCGGCCACGGGACAAGGGTTGTAACCCCACAAACTTGAATTTATCTTTAAATAGACCCTCTTGATATCTAAAAATAAAACAAATACCACCCCATATGTAACTTCAATGGGCTACAGTGTCACGTATTATGGAAAAGCAAATAAGATAATTGGTTAACCCGCACCAGTGTAAAACGATTTATACAAAAATGTATAACTACAATATTGTGTCAAAGCATAGTCATGACAATGGTAAAAATATTAAGTGTCAAATATCACGATGTTATTGCACAAACCATATACAAAATTGAAATTTTTTTTATTTAGTATAGATAAGCATATAGTATGCAAATCTAAAGATTCCTTGACAAATTTCAACTACAAGGCGACCTCCATTTTTTATAAATTAATACAGAACCAATTCCATAGTTATATTAAACTGAAGAATAATGCCAGAGATTTCTCAACTAGGGGCAGCTTGATACTGCACTGAATTATGATGTAATGTATGCTCTTGCCCTTATAACAAAAAATTTTACAGTGTCATGGTAACCCTGATGATGATACAACTAGTAGCAGTGAAGAAGGTGAAGAGCAAAGTGATGATGATGAAGAGGATGGTGAGGTAGCAGTAGCTACCCGGACGCGCCGGCCCAATTCGGCTACAAGCATGGCGCTACCTCTAACTAAAGTTGCGGATGAGATCGGTTCAAGTAAGAGGAAAGTGGACCGAGAAGGGGAAGGCTTTGCCCAGCTATGGGACACAATAGACTAGCTAAAAAAAAACTTTAAAATTCGTTCGATTTCATCCGATATCCCATAGATGGACGGAATTTGAGGCGATGGACTGCCTTTAATAAAAATTCTTTTAATTTCACAAAGTTACTGTAAGATATTTGTGTGATGTTACAACAAATTTACGGTTTCCTCGTTCGCAAGCCCTATTGACGCCATGATCGCTAGCGAAGCTGTATGGCAAGTGGTTGCCAGTGGGATGAGAATGGTAGAAGGAGACGCCAATTCGGGCTTCTCTTCCCCCCGCTTTGAGATTCTGAGGTAAAATCATCCAGGCACACGGACGTCTGTTCCTAAGGTAGACAACTTAATGCCTGTGTTATAGGTAACAGCCGCCTGTTATACACAAATTGGTTTTTGGAAATATGTAAGTACATACATATGGATAATACACCCAGGCTCGAGGCGGGAATCAATCCCATGACCCCTGTAGCGGAAGGCAAGGTCACTGCCCACTGCGCCAACAGGCCCCTCAAAAGTATTCTGAACTTAATTTACTTCCTTTTAAACCTTATCTTAAATAAAGCGAATGAAACAAAAACAGAATCCAAATCAGTCCAGCCGTTTTCGAGTTTTAGCGAGGCAAACGAACGATTGATTTTTATATATGTATATAGATTGAAATATTTTGATATAACTTAAGGACCTTCAAGAGCACATAATTCCTCAAAGACCGGGAACGCATCTGTGGCTTTCTGGTAGAACAGTTATACTGTAATTCCCAACAGAGGTGATATCAATAGTAAAGTGACAATTAATTCGGATTAATGAAATAAACGTTGACTAACCAGAGAGTTAATTAAAAAATATCACCGACTGAGTAATAGTTTTAAGTTTCTGAGATAAGGAATTCAAACATTTAAGCGGTTTTTTTGTATTGTTACTAGAGACGCGCCCCGGCTTCGCACAGGTGCAATATAGATATGTAAGGAAAGGTCACCTATCACGAAATGTCTAAACCAGTGGGACGTACAAAGATGTAATTTGGCAAGGCTATAGTTTATAGTTAGTAGACATCCGCAAAGAACGGATCTTTCGATAGAACCGGATTAAGGAGGTCTAAGGGTCTTGCAAGTTTAACCTTAAGCGGACGAATCACAGGAAACAGCTAGTTATACATATTATAAACCTTCCTCTTGAATCACTCTATTTATTAAAGATAACCGCATTTATAGTAGATAGTTATAAGGGAGAATATTAAACTGAAACAAAATATAAATATATTTATTAACTAACTACAAAGTGACCGTCTCCATGTGTTCAGTGATTGTTAAATTTTGGAATTTTATTTTTTGTGAGTAACCTTAGTTATTAAGATAAAAGAAAAGTAGCCTATTTTATTCCTAGTAAAACCAACTATCTTCAAGTTAAAGTTCCATCCAAGTAGATCCAGCCATTTCAGAGATTACCCGGACCAACAGACAGACAATAATGTTTTAATTTGCGTTTTTGTAATAGGTCTCGTATATATAGTCATATGCAATTATTAATAAAAATAATTTTGATGTTACAAACACCCTCCCAATTTTATTTACATACCTTGGAACTTTATATTTTATTTTTGGAATTTGAGCAGGAATAGTAGGAACTTCTCTTAGTTTAATTATTCGAACTGAACCGCAGATGGGTTGCCGGCCTTTGAGAAATGAGTGTTTCTTTTATTATCCACTATTAAAGTTATGCAACAAATATGTTTATCGCGTATAAGATACGGAACCCTTCTATATACACGTGTCTTGACACGTTCGTGGTCATTTTATTTCAATGTTATGGATAATATTAAAACCTGCGATCTTCGTCCTGTTGAAGATATTTTTTGTGGGGGATACATTCGGGTTAGTACGAATTCCATTTTTTTTTCTAATCTCAATAGACCTGTAATCCCTCCATATTAAACCACGTGTTGACAAATTTTATTCGACATTGTTAAATTCATTAATTCAAGGGTCAACCAATTGTAAACATATTTACAAATTATTCATAATTGATTTCCGCTATTCCATTGTTTTGTAACTTTAATTCAAATTAAAATTTATTTAGTTATTCCTAGAATTAGAAACAAAAGGAGGAGGTCGTGTAAAGCTTCAGCCAGATGGAACATCAGTCGCACACCTTCATTGGATTGCTTATGTAGTCTTAAAAGAATAAATTTACCTAATTATCTTTTATTTATTTTAATTTTTACACAAATTTTACTATTAATTTTAGAATTTGCTGTTGCGGTTATTCAATCATATGTAATTACTATTCTTAGAACATTATATTCTAATGAAGTTAATTAATGAATTTACGTAGTAATAACCATTTAGTTGATTATAGCCCATGACCTTTAACTAGAGCTATTGGAGTAATAACTTTAGTTACAGGATTAGTTAAAACCAGAAATCCAAAAACATACTTGGAATAATAAATAATAAATATATAGGACTATATAACACACGGGCGTCTGTTCCTAAGGTAGACAACTTAATGCCTGTGTTAAAGGTAACAGCCGCCTGTTATACACAAATATTTTTTTTTCTTTTTATTTGGTAATCCCACAGTGTTACAAAAATCAGTTAGTATTGCAGTATATTTTTTAATACTAAGACTATAACAGGATCACACTATTAGTAAATATAACTTAAATATGGTGTGTTAATACAGAAAGGAGTTTTATTATTTATTTATTTATTAACAGTTATTTTTATGGGCGATTACGTCAATGCATGAGAATATTTTTGTGTATGTGCATGTACGCGCGTGTATATGAGTGTGTGAGTGTTGGTGCGTGTAATTAGTAAGTTTTGTTATATTGTATTCTTTTTAATTTTCTTTTAAATGCTGCTTTACTTGTATTGAAAATATCTATATCCGAGATACGGCATAAGACACTATTTTTTGCATAATTAGTATTAACAAGAGAAGTTGCGAGTAAAGGAGTATAACGTGTACGTTTTTGAGGGACTGATAGTGATAGTTGGCAGCCTTTGATGTGAAACCGCAAGCACAACTGAGGCCTTTTGGAGCGGTATAATCGAGCGCAGACATCGGCCTCGGGCACACACGAGAACCTTTTTAGACATTGTTTGCGTGTGTTGTGTTTCACAAGTAATTTAAAATAACATTATTTTGATTTCAGTAACATAATAACAGTGAGGAATTATTTATTTTTATTGTAAGTACTGTGTAGTTTTAAAAGAATAGCTAACGAGTTTCTTGCTGATTTATCTCGTGGCTCGACTTTTCCGAGTCATTAGTAGCTTTTAAAAAACCCTACCGATTCAAAAGAAGTTGTAAAAGTCTACTGGAATACAAAGTCTTTTCATATGCTTTAAAATCCACTGAACCCCCGCAGATATTATCACGAGCATGACGCTAAGTCCCCGGTCCAATTGTTAATCTAGTTCTCATATCAATATTTCCTACCTATAACACAGGCATTAAGTTGTCTACCTTAGGAACAGACGTCCGTGTGTCATATAGTCCAATATATATTTATTTATTATTAATTGTAGAATTTTGTTAGGGCCGACAGACGGACGGACAGACTGAGCGTAACCATAAGGGTTCCTTGCCATATACCCTGATAACAACCCTTTCCATCAATGTTTTCGATGTATATATACTATGTATCAAGTTAGAAATCCCTTGTTTCAGATAATATTCATCATCATCATTGGTCGTTTCATCTATTGCAGATGATTGAAGCTGTGTGTAGTTTAGCGACACTTCCGTTTGTGGCTGTGCAACCCAATCCTGGATTGACTTTGCGGCTGTTCTGCTGTTTAGCCCTTTTGTCGGCAAGTCTAATATTACAGTACTCGAAAATGACATCAAAACAATAAAGGTATTTTAGTATCAAAACCTATCAAAGATTGCAAAAGGTAATACTTGAACGGCTGAAATAGGTAATACGCGAAGTTAGTGTTCGATTCGCAGTATAATTGCATTATTGTTCTAACTTTCAAGCACAACTTTTATGTATACAAAACAAAGACATGCAACATAAATACGAGATGTCGCCAATCGTCTTTCTCGATCACAAAAAAACACTACATTTTATATTAGACAGTGTAAAAGCGATATAAATATCTGTACGAGCTAACACTGAATACATCCCGCAAAAAAAATCGGTCACAGGCCGGGAAATGCAAAACGTTATATCATTGCAACCCAATCGACGGTTTCAGGTTAGCGAGCGATGCGGAAATAGTGCCAAATTTCGGCACCCACCACAGGAATACGGAGTCTAACCCTGAGGAGTAAGGTCGAGAGTCGGGCACCAGGTCGTGAGACAGGGGTGCGATCGAGTGTCGTGCGCTCGGCCCACTTTCGCCCGGCATCCGCTGGAATCGGGAGCAATCGCTCGTCATTATCCGTCTAATGCGATTTCCAGTAATAGACGGCTGCCACCGTGCGGGGTCACGGTCCAGCTGTAAACAAATACACTGCATGATGTTTGCAGAATTGGATACCACCCTCGCGGCACTGCGCCGCACTGACCTACCGCAACTGACGGCTTGCTCGGTTCAATTCCCTTTCCCATGGACTTTGGTCGTCCACTTCTAGCGCAAGTGTGTACGCCTAGTTGGGGGATAAACTAGAATGCTATGCATACCTAAAAAGATATTTATTTACAAAATGTTATCTCTGATATGGTTACGACATCGCTTTGCGTACACTCTCACACCAAACAATTCATTGTACTGAAAATCTCCATATGTTTTTATTCATGGTCCATAAAGATCTAAAGTCTCGAAACGTTAAAACAAGAGAGAAGACAACTCCGGGTGATTAAATCCTTAATTTTTAAGAAGCATAAAAATAGAATCCGCATATCAAATACTAAAACTTTCCTTTGTGGATCCATAAAAAACAATTTAAATATATTTAAGCTTGTCATAGTATTTTTTTATAATTTTGTCGACATTGCGATAACGAGTCGAAGGTATCTTCCTTAGGTTCCGGGGAGTCAGAGAAGAGAAAAGAGGAGCTCATTACATATAGTGGAAATAATCGTTTATCGTTAAAGTTTAAAGCGTAGTTGAATACCCATCAGAAGCAATTTGACACACTACGGAATCGTTAGTTAAATACACGTATCGCAGTGCGGTCTGTAGTCTGCAGAGTATGCTGGTCTGCGCTCCCTTCACTGCACCTTTAAATGATGGACACTGGTCTTCCGCGTCATCAATTGCTATATCGGTTTGACATTGGCGACCTCTGGCCGATGTGGGTCAGTTCAAGCAAACAAATCTTGCGGTTCGCGCTACAGGTCATATTCTTTTGTTGGCTTCTAAATGTTTTTTGTCTATACGAGTGCAACTATTCAAAGTGATGACCAATTATGACACGAATTTTTGACTGCCTGTCATGGTGAGTTTTGATTAGAAGTAATAGTTTCAAAACGATGTATATTTTATTCAAAACACATTGAATTAGCGAATTTAATTTTATATGGGTATTTACAGTAAAACATCTGTTGGCAAGTTGAGACCTGTCTTCGAAAACTGCACCTAGCCTGAAATAGGCATCCCATATGTGCCCCTTCCCCGCAGATAAGATTTCGGGTTCGATTTTTTGTTGGATCAAACAAAAAGGGCTCATTTTAAGGTTCCGTAAAGATGTGACCGTTTGTGTTACAATTGCCATATTCATCATCAGCCATATCCATTTCTCTCCCACAGCTGGGTATAAGCCTCTCTCCTCTTGTACCACTCTTTACGGTCTTGAGCAAACGAAAATTTGATCGATTGTACTAACATTCGTAAAAGGAATCAAAAGCTATAGAGTCTTCCTGTTCACCATGAATCATGAAACGTGGCAAGTAGCCTATATCTTGAAGTACTAGTATAGGGAAAATTTCGGAAACCGTAAACTTGTAGTTACATCACATAAAAAATTGCACTAACTTTGTCGAATTTAAACAAATCTTATGAAAAGTGTGAAACTTAAAATAACCTGGTAAATTATTACGTGATGGTATCGAACCCTTAGTACGCGAGTTTCGCTCGCACTTGCCCAATTTCTCTTAATTTAACGACAGGTTCAGTCTTAAAGTACCGTATCGTCGACTGCAACTTTCCAAAGTACGTGGTATAAAGTACGTTTGTCAAAAAATCGTAAATTGAATTGGTAACAAACAGATGCTAATCAAATCGCAGCGTATGCTCATCATCTGCCACATCGACACGTTCCAAAGAAGCGTGGTCACGTCATCGTGAACCATGATCAGATTCATATTAATTTAAGTTTGATTTGTTATTTACGTAATATCGCAATGTAGCGAAGAACATACTAATTTATTTAAATAAGATAACATTTAAACTTAGAGCGAATATGAAGGGCGTACGACAGCCGGCCTTCTGACAAACATCACACGACAGAACAGGGGCCGACGCAAGGGCTCGGGTCCGCTACCACTGGAGTCATTGGGGGAATCCTTTATGAGGGTAACCAGCTTGTATACTTTCTGTGGATGAGTCATTTTGCCTTTCGTATCGTAAGCATCAACTAAAAATAATATTTTTCAAAATTGTACTTTCAAAGAAATAAAATTAGAAATGGACGACTCCATGTCCATCTTTATAAAATTGAGTGAATGAGATTTAAAATCTTTACTTCTAATCAATATACATACCAGCAATTTTTAAAATGTTTATTTACTGATGATGAAATAACTGTAACAGAAAGTTTGTTACATAATTGTAAGAAGTGAAGATCATGCAAATTAATATTAAAACGTCTTATCTAATACTTGGGCAGCGGCGTGTGACAATTAGTATTACATAGAGCACACGCTATTTAAAGGTTATTGTGCTACTCTTTCTAATTAGAATTTATACATGTTACTGGATTGTATTTTAGAGCAATGAAGAGAGTCGTAAGTCACGAAGATAACGACTGTCATGGGGTGGGGCTGTCATTGTGTAAACTCTGTATTTTTAATTCGACAGCCATCACAAAATTTACATTAAAGACTGATTCTTAATCATATTCATTCTGGCACAGTCTGTAAATAGAAAAAAAGGAAAATCTTATAACTAAAAAATACAAATAGTACAATAAAGAGCATACGAAATAAATAGCTATCTAGTTCTTTTAGAATATCTATCGCTTAGTTTGTTGGGCAATCCAGTACATAAAAAAAATACAAAAAACTAGTACTAACAGCCTCATTTAAGCGATAAAAATATAACAGTTTATCGACTAGATAACCCCCATCAAACACTTTGGAAACCCAATTTTTTATATTATCCGCCAGAATATCTATATGATGACAGGTTATAAAGGAATTAAATCCGCTAACACGTAAATCGTCTAATAAAAAGAAAACCTTTCAGACAGAAGTGAAATCACTGGTTCTCAAACTTTTTAAGTTAAAATTAAGTGGTTAAGCATATTTATAACTATTTACAGACATTGAAAAGTACTTTGTTATATGGGTGTTATAAAATACATGTGAAACTAAATTTAAAATTGATAATTATGTTTTAAAAAAAATTGGCTCATATCGACAAAAACTAAGATTTAAAATAGACTAAGATTTAGCAAAAACATATACAATATGTCTATCAAAGAGCTCTTTTTTCATATTACCGATGATAGAAATTAATTGGAAATCTATGAAGGGACAAGCAACATGCAGTTGCAAACAATTGCCAAACTTATCGAAAAGGAATACACTCAATAATTGTAAAAAAACTGGCAACACTGATCAGGGTTCCAAGCATTTAGCTTAACATGTTTCATGCTGTATAAATTGTATACCATTGTTGATTATTATGTAAATCTATACAATTATCTGTTCTTCCATTCTTTTATAAATCTACTTATACAATAATTTTTTATGCACATTACATACATACTTTTATAAATTGTAGTGATGTGTGTATTATTGAATTTTCAGTCACACACAAAAGGGTTAAAATATTTTACATTTTAGGATAAGACAGACGAGAGATTAATAATCAAGTTTACTGATTATTATTATACCATATTATTTTTAATGAAGATATTGTATATAAATAAAATAATTGTTATACAGAATCTCTTTTATTTATTTATCAATGTACCATGCCAGTTGTTCGTTGCATGGACATGTAACATACGGCAAGGCTCGCCTTAATAGGATATTTTGTTTTAAATTAATAATACTATCTAGCCTGGATAGCCTTTACTAATATGATAAATGTGAAAGTAATTCTGTTACGTTTTCACACCTTCGCTGAACGGGTTTTAATGAATTTCGGTATAGGGATAGATTGGACCTTAGAGAAGGACATGGGTTTCCTTTTGTAGCAAAAATAAAATTTGAAATGGGTGAAATAGGGGTTGAAAGTTAGTATTAAAGTCGAAGAAACGCAGACAAAGTCACGGGTTGAAGCTAGTACGAATATAAAGACCGGTTTTATCTCCGACAGCTTCGTTTATTAGCAATCCGCTAGCAATATTCAGAAGGTAACTGGACGAAGCTATCT
Organism: Charaxes varanes; assembly: GCA_024363005.1. Lineage (NCBI taxonomy): Eukaryota > Metazoa > Arthropoda > Insecta > Lepidoptera > Nymphalidae > Charaxes > Charaxes varanes. The sequence continues at coordinate 6,692,510 of JANCMC010024009.1, read as the reverse complement.
TCTAACGTTAGCTTAGCTCAACTTAATGGTTCATGCTTTCATATATCTAACAGTGAACTTGTGACTACGATCTTCTGATCGTGATCACAAGTTAAAATTTCTTTATTCACATAGGCTTCCCGAGAAACGCTCGAGATAAAAGAAGACTTAACGAATTTTATCTCTTTATTTTCTTTTTAGATTCTTTCTAGAAATCAATAAGTACTCGAAAGGTTTAATTATCTAACTTATCTATATTGCTAAAATTAAAAAATAGCTAAAAACAGATAAAAAAGTTAAATTAGTTCTTTTGAAAATAGAAAAATTTAATTGGGTGCAGTTGTTTGAGGATATTCTAGTCAGTCGTATTAAGACATTGCCTATAGTCTACGTCTTGCCACCAAACAAAAAAAGAAAAATCAAAATTTTGCCATATGTAAGCATAAAATAACCGTAACATGAAATATAAAATCACACGAATTCTATTATTCAGTTTGTGCGGCTTTAATCATAATTAATACCATAACTAACAAAATACATTGTTATTTTATTATGGTTGTCATAATTACGCTTTGACGCACTCCAATAATAAAAGGTATACATGTGTGTGTAAATCGTTTGACATCGGTGTGCGTGAGGTTTTATTTCAATAATTTAACGTATTGATAATGCATAAAAATATTAGCATTCGCACACTATCCTCTATATGGTGGTTTGTTATCCTAAAGCTCAGGAAGTACTGGTCCGATTTTAAAAATTCTTACAGTGTTAGATAGCCCATTTATCGAGGAAGGGTCTAGGCCTTATACCATCGACGTGGCGGAAACAGCTAGTAAATTATAATTGTGCTAAATTTCATACTCCTCCGTTTGCGCAATTTTTGTAAGATGGTATCAAAAGTTTTTGCTTCAAGTTATAATTTATAGATACGTAAAGTAGCAACCAAAAGAACCCCTGCTGCCTGCTCGTCTGCCCCCTTGTAACTTAAAAAAAAAAGCTGTTTAGCTACGGTATGATGCGACGTATATTTATTTCTTTTTTTTTACTGTTCGTCGAACACTTTTATATATCATCTAAAGGTGGGATTAGACCAAACGAACATAGAGCTAGAGTTTATTTGATTTGAATCCTTGATTTGAAAACAGGTTCAAACCTTCCTGCTACTTACCCTTAAATAGCCGGAAACGGAGTTCTTTTATCAACATATTTAGAAAAAGAAAAGTAACGAATCATACTATGAATGGGTTCTAATTTACATATACGGCAGTTGGGATATTTTTTTTTGGAATTTTTGGAATATTTTAACCCGACATTGATGAATGATGTGGACGCGAAAGGAATTATTATGGCCTAAAGGAATTCGAAGGAAGGACACATCAAAAGAATAGACCGGGAAGAACATTAATAAGGTAAAAGATTCGCGAGAAAAGTAACCGATACGGATCTTTTTTGTTCTCGGATATCCGAGTATACCAACATACTAATATATGGAACATCACTAATCTTTACCAATTCTTCTTGTCCTCAGATCATAGAAATAGTCTATGATCTTTGTACTTGTCGCTTCAATGGAAAACCAAATTTTGGCAGTGTGGTTAGGTATAGTTGACCAAGAAATTGTTTTGCCACATCAAGGTCGAATGTCGTTTGTACGTCAATTTGTTAAAAGGCTTATTTTTGCTTGTTACGCAGTACGTTAATTTCTAGCAATAACTCTCGGCAAAATTTTCTTTAACTAGGAACTGTCATCCAAAACGGTAAGCACTTTCATGGTCGGATTTACAAGGTTTATCTCTAGAACAATAATATGACTACCAAATTATTTATTGTCAAATGCGTCTTTTTCACTGGCACGTAACTTTAATTTTAAGGGATAGCTTAAGGTACTTTAATTTTATCCGAAACTAATATCAAATGCCTCGAGCCGTTGTCCCTCCTTAATTTAGCCCTTACTAACCTTAAACCACCGCCTTGCCAAATTTCTTATTTATAAGTTCCGCGGTCTTCGAGACATCAAGACCTTTCGGTTTTACATCATACTAGTTGTCACCTGCGACTTTGTCTGCGTAAAATTAGGTGATAAATTATAGCGTGATGATATATAGCCTATAGCTTAGGTAAGTGTGCTATCTAACTCTGAAAGAGTTCTTCGCATCGGACCAGTAGTGCCTGAGATTAGCGCGTTCAAGCAAACAAACTCTTCAGCTTTATTTAATAGTATACAGTGTAAATGTAATTTTTGCCTAAACTTCATTAGCGACTTACAAAATCCTTAATTGTAAGAAAAGATAGAAAAATATATGAAAGAAGATAATAAAATAAAAATGGAGTATAAATAAACATTAAGAAAACATTGCACTTTGTCCATTTTGCAATATTTTTTTTACAAAAATTATTGTGGAAGTGGATACATACACTCACTTCCAAACTTCGCTGAGAATTCGTGTCCTTTAGAGGCATCACACTACATTTTCTTTATATGTTAAGTCTAATTAAATATTGTTAACTAACTGTTCCCGCGGCTTCGTCCGCGTAAAATTAGGTAAAAACATTTAGTATGATGATATATAGCCCATAGCCTTCCTCGATAAATGGGCTATCTAACATTGAATTTTTGAAATCAGACCAGTATTTGCTAAGATTAGCGCGTTCAAGTAAACAAACAAAAAAACTCTTCAACTTTATATGTTAGTATAGATATTTATAGATAAGGTAATTTAAACTAAATAGAGTACAGCATCGTGATGGACCCGGCACCCGTACTGTGAATCCATGGACTGCTAAGAAATTCGTCTCTCTATACATATATACTTAATATATAAAGCTGAAGAGTTTTTTTGCTAGTTTGTTTGTCTACTTAAACGCGCTAATCTCAGGATCTACTAGTCTGATTTTGAAAAAATCATTCAGTTTTAGATAGCCTACAGCCTTCTTCGATAAATGGGATATCTAACACTGAAAGAATTTTTCAAATCGGTCCAGTACTTCCTGAGATTAACGGGTTCAAGCAAAGCAAACTTTATATATTAGCTAATCTATTGCGTTCGCACATCATCCTCGATATAAACTATAATTATGCCAAATTTTCCTCCGTCTGCGTAATTTTGTTATATAGGTATCGAAACTTTTCGCTTCACGTATTAATATATACTAGCTGTACTCCGCGATTTGATGGGCTACCCTTAAGCCAAAGTTGTCTATAAAGTGCTTGTCTAGAAGATATCTGACGAGATTCTTGCTGATTCTTCTTGTGACTCTTACAAATCAGTGGGTACACCAAAAGGATGACAAGCGTGCTGCTACCGCTAGTTAAATTTTAGGTAAATAAAATACATATATTTCAAAGACACATCTGCGATCCTTTTGGTAATTCGTAATGGTCGGTGGTACTCACTTATGGAGTGAACCGCCACCTCAGGAAGAATAATCCTGTCATGTAATACAATGGTGACTTGTATAGACGTTATCCGCTAACTTATAAAACAGGCACACCTTCAAAATATTCTTTTGTTAAATTCGCAATGCCGTAATTCAGGTTTTATAGCCTCGCGGAGCTCAAACCTCAGAGGAGCTCTGGACGAAACTGCAATGCAGATGTTGGGCCCACGATTTGTGTAAATTATAACAAATCCTGTCGTCGGACGTGTTTTGAAAGTAAACAGGTCATTTATTTTCTATTTTGCAGTATTCACAATGGAAGACTACAAAATAGAACCTGATACCCAGTTTAAATTGAATAACAAATTCTCTCATATATATTTCTACTAACGATTGCTTCAGCATTGATCTTTTTTTTTCAAACCACTTGAAAGGAGGTTTTACTTCGACTGTATATTTTTATGTTTGTTACCTTAGAACTTACGACTGGGTAAAACGATTTTGATGATTCTTTTTTTATTTGAAAGCTGGACCACACTCTGGTCTCGTTTGGACCAGTTCTAAACATTTGAAGTCGTTTTTTTTCTTTGTTAAAATTTTATAATTATTTACAGATTACTGAATCTATTTCCCATTTAAGTAAACATCGATGCTAGGAAGACTGTATAGATAGGTAAAGCGTCTTGTCATTTGTCCCTTCTCATATCTAGAAAAAGGATTTATTAAAGAATCCTTAAACGAGTTTTCAGCGTGAACAATCAACGACTGAGAGTCAAATGAAATTCGCATCAACTGCTGCAAGATGGGATCGTTTGAAAGCAGAAAACTATACTTGAAAACGAGTCCGTCCCTTTTAAAGGGAAACCGCTTGAAGCCTTCACATAAAACGATGACGACGCTGATCAACGTGAAATTTTCAACCGTCATAACGTATAATTTCTCTTATCTACCGCAAATGCCGCGAGCGTACGATATGATATTACAAGATTACGTTCTAGCGCCTTTGTAATGGGTTTTGTTTAATGAATAAAATTACGATATTGTCGAGTATATTTACTTTACAAATAGTAGACATTTTGAATGGTACTAGTTGAGCTCACGACTTTGTCCGCGTAAAATTAGGTAAAAAAAAAAGGATTCAACATTAGCGTGATGATATATAGCCAATAACCTTCTTCGTTAAATGGGCTATCTACCACGAATTTTTCAAATCGGACTAGTTCCTGAGATAAGCACGTCCAAGCAAACAAACAAACAAACATTAGCTTTCAGCTTTATATATTAGTATAGAAGTATAGATGGGGCAAAGAAAAATTTTCAAAATTAGAAGTACTTTGTCACATCACATTTGGTGCTTGGAAAAATGATAAACTTTGATTCATACAATCTATCATAACTTATTTTATAATCAAATTAGTGTAATTTCCAATTGCTTGATTCTTATATCAACTGCCAAAATGTCAAGCCCTTAGCCCCCACAAGTTATTATGTAATAGATTAGGAAAGCAGGAAGTTAATTCTTTTTATTGCTAACAAGCGGACCCGGCAAAGTTTTCCTGCCCGAACATTGGGTATTTTACTACATTATATTATGCTATAATATTATCTCCGTGCCCGTCCCCGTTCCTGTCGCCATTTCTGTTCCCGTTCCCGTCCCTTTATTATTAAAAATAATATGGTGGTTAAGTATTCTTAAATTTTCTAGTTTTCCTCGCAATTTTATTTACTTTTTCTTTCATGAGAACCTTGTCTTGATAATAACAAACACAATAAACAGAATTAGCGAAATCGATCCAGCCGCTCACTCATGATGCTGTGACTAAGAGAAATTTAGATACTTTGTTATATATATACAGGTGACTGGTGAGACACTCAGAATACTTATGGAGAGTACTCGGTACTCGATTCTCGTTATAATTATGTAATAAAGATAGGTATTTTATTTTTGATCAAATTTCCTTAAAATTAGATTTTTTTTTTTATGTTACAAGGGCGCAGACGAGCAGACAGTAGGCACAGAAGTACCTACCGTCGCCCATGGACATCTGCAGCATAAGAAGGGCTAATGCGTTGCCTGCCTCGAAGAAGTCTAAAAACACTTGCACATAAGTCACCTTTAATACAAAAAAAAAACAAAATTAAAATCGCTTCATCATTTCGGGAGCTATAATGCCACAGCAGATACACACACATACACACACACAGACAGACGGACATGTTAAACTTATTACACCCCTCTTTTGCGTCGGGAAATAAAAATAACTATGACGTCGCATTGAATACACTAGTTATTTAAAATACTATGCCATTGTGAGAATACTAAGGAGTTGTAACTTAATCAGTGGCCAGCATTTAAGTCGATCGCTAGGTAAAGTAGCTCTAATCGCGGCCGTGTGATGGATGGGTGACCAGTTTTAATGCTCGTTTTCAAATATCCAATACGACTAAGACCTTCAAGAAAAGAGCACACTAATTTCTATAAGGCTGGCACCGCATCTACGTGTCCTCTGATGTTGTTGTTGTGTTATCCATGGGCGTCGGTAGTCACTTAGTTGAACCACCTGCCCGTTTGCCCCTTGTTTTATAAAAAACAATCCACAATTTCACTGAGTGGTATTAACCGTGATTCCTTTAGAACCTTTTAAAATTTTTTTGAAAATTTATCTATATAGACAAAAATCAATCCCTGTTTGTTGGTCACGCTAAAACTCGAAAAAGGGTGAACAGATTTGAAAACTGTTTGTATTATTTCGTTCGCTTTATTTCAGGGAAGGTTTTAAAAGCAAAGAAGGAAAGGAAAACTCAAAATAATTTTTAAAATCTACAAAAAAATGCAGATTTCATCGCTATTTCGGAATACTTCAAAAAGATATCGTTCGTACTAAACCATTTGACTGACTTGTCATGTAAAATTATTGTTTCATAAATCATTCGGAGAGATTCACGTGTTACGGAGAAGACAAAAATGAGGTAAGTTAATTAACAAAAAGGAGACGGACCGCCGCAACAAAGAGAAGGTCCGCCTATTATTGAAAAAATACTTTCCAAGGGGAAAATGTAAGTAATAGAATAACTCTTTTATTGATACGTTTATAGTGTCCATTTCATGTGAATATGGGAATAACATTAAAATTATATAAGCGTCGTGTCTGTCAGTGGCACGTTTAAATTCAACAGAGCTTTCCCGTCCCTAATTGTATAACTCACGTTCTCGAATTTCTATTTCAGTTTTTTAAATCACGTACCTGACTAAGGCTGTCTCCCAGACTGCCGTCAGCATCCAAGGGTCGGAAAATGTGGTTGGTTTCTTTGAGGTCCCTCTTCTGTTTTCTGTCTTGAGCTTCTCTCATAGCTTGGCTTTGCAGTCTCTCGAAGAACTCTCGAGGTTTCATCGGCGGGGGCTCATCGTCTGGCGGTGGAGGTGGTGGAGGAGGCAATCTTGATCTAGGGGATCTACGTATGAGCGATCGTTCGTCGTCTTCCGTCGATCGCTCATCGTGATCGGAATCCGAGCTCCGACTGTCTCGTCGCCTCACTCCTTGTATGTGGGGTTCCAGGTTTTTTGTTGTGTAATGTTACGATATACTCAATAATGCACAAGTCCTTCTCTCACTTGCCCCGTTTATTTTAATAAATGTAAAAATTTCCCTAATGTAAGTTTCCACTATAATAAACTGAAGCTCAAAGCGGTCGGTCAAGTGTTACTTTAATTTCCGACCAGCTAAATTATCGTCGTGAAATAACGGTTTCCTCTCTCATAATTATTTCGCAGCTATCGTGATAGTCTGGCAATAGAGATGCCCAATAACTAAGATAATAATAAAATACGAATTTTACTACGTTTTATTCTATGCGCCTGAAGATCGCTAGGAAAAAATATTAAAACGTCGCTAATTTAAGTTTCCGTCGTAATAAACTGAGGCCCTGAAGCGGTCAAGTGTTTCTTTAATTTCCGACCCTCTTAATTGTCGTCGTGAAATTGCGCCCGGACACAAATTCGGTACATTTTACTTCTGTGATAACCTCTAACCGTTTGTTCATTCTCCGTAGAACCGTCTCATTGCGCACCTTGTCTGCCCATGATATTTTAAGCATGCTCCTGTATACCCACATGTCAAATGCTTCCAAGCGCTTACACATTGTATTGGTGAGTGTCCATGCCTTCATATCATAGATTTAAAACAGGTTAGAAAACAAAATATAAGCAAATATACTCAACTATTTGGCTAAAATCTAGGGATGATTTTTAAGTAAATAATAAAATAAACAAATTCCGGGTAAGCGTGTAGTGGAACAAACCTAAGCCTAATCTTCTTTTTCTTCCTAGCGTTATCCCGATTAAATACCAGGGTCCCCTTAGATTGTAGAGGATCTGGCTGTGGAGCGAGTTAAGATGACCGATTGCCATCTGACGTCATCCTCGGAACCCCCACGATCTCTACAACCTTACTTGGCCTCTCCGGAAACGGTAATGTGTATGCCAGGCCTTAGGCGTATGGAATAACATAACATAGGCCAAAAGTCATTAAAAAATGTGGGTATCCGACTGACACTTTTGCTATTTTCAGCTTTGCGTTTAGTTATGATGGAAAAATGTAATATCTTCTCGCTAACTTTGATATATATCTATAAAAAACATATTGGACATTTTCTACTGATAGCAAGCTAGCAACTCGTAAAGTATGTGTATAAATTGGTTGAACTTAAGTTTTTTTTTGTCATTGTTTCCATTATTTTCGTCATGAGCCTTTAATACGTCTAAAGTTTTTAGGATTATTCGGATGATAGAGCGATTGAAAATTTTAGCTATGTAGTTGTAAAATTAATACAGCGACAATAAAATAATGTAACTGTTATGTTTTGGAAAGTTATGTCTAAATGTTTGTAGCTCTTTGTAATATATAAAGCCAAAGAGTTAGTTTGTTTGTTTACTTGCAGGCGATAATCTCAGAAACTACTGGTCCGATTTGAAAAATTCTTTCAGTGTTAGTTAGCCCATTTATTGTGGAAGGCTAAAGTAAAGGCAAGCTATCATGACGCTAAAATTTTTCACCTTATTGTACGCAGATGAATACGCGGGTAACAACTAGATAAGACTAAAATATAAACACTAACAAGGGCATAAAAAAAACGCTCATTTGTGTTGGTACAGCAATGTAGGCGAAAGTCTAAAAAACTAACTCTTCGCTTAAAAGCAAAAGGAACAGTTTTTTTTTTTCTATTAAAATAGAACTGTTTTAATTCAACCGATCATAAATCTTGCTTCGATCAATCATTCATATGATCATCAAATGTTAGGGGTTTTTCATTAACAGCCTTTAAATTAGTACTAAGAACCTCCCGGCGATGTGCCTCAACGCACGTGTCGCTTCGACACCGAAGCATCATCAGGAGATAGACTCTACAAAGGTTATTCGTAAAGTCACTTTAGGAACAGCACGAACCCTAAATAGTAAAAAATTGCGAACAATGCGGACGAAATCGCAAGTCACACTTTATACACGTAAATAATCTTCATTTCGCCATTTCCTAAAACTGCCAAACTTCGCGCAGACAACAAAGGAACCGTTAATCGCAAACCATAAAAGCCAAAGCTTTGGGGTTTGGCCCTTTTTGTTTGTCTGCAATGGCACACGTTGGCTTATGCCGGTGCCAGACATAACTTCATTTGAATGATCATTTCAATGATCATGTACTGTAGCCGGGGACTTTGTGTAGTTTTGTGAGTAGCGTGAGGTTTTATTTTAATAATATAATATGAATATTGCATATTACAAAAAAATATTAGCATTTTTCATTTAATATCTTTAACCGTTAGAAGGACTTTTTAGAGTGCGTAACAAATTTACTTGTATTTAATAAAGTATGACCGAGAAAGAGTTATTTAACACTAGCTGTTCCCCACGACTTCGTTCGCGTGTGCCACTCTTATCACTTAAAGGTTTAAAAAAGTTTATTAGTTTAGTTTTTGTATGAGGATTAATATTATGTACATAAAAAGACCTTCACAAATAATGCATTATTTTAGAACAAACTTGATTAGCATAAAAAAGGTTATACTGAGCTAACCTTAAAAGATACACATATGCTGTCGCGGACTTTTGTTTAGAACTTTTAAAGGGGAACAATTTTGTCATATATGACTTTCGCGAAACTTTAATCATTTACGCAGCGCACGCAGCGGAAGCTCTCGAATGGGAAAAAGAGTCCCCGATTTTGAAACATTCTTCAATGGTGCAGTTACATACGATTGCCGTAATAAGACATCAGTATCAGGGCGCGGAGACGTTATTGAACGCGATAGTAAGGTGTCTTGGAGATACGATTCCTGTCGTATTTACTCAACGTCAGACTTTGTAAGGGGCTGTCCTCGTCTCCTAATGCGTATTTTTCTATATATTTTGTAACACTAACATATGAAGAAACTTCTTTTGGTTTGACTTTTAGAATGAAAGGTTTGATGTCTTCAAAAACTAAACTAAAATGTATTTCTTTTGACGTAAATGGTAGCGATACAATATTTTAATGTATTTTCATAAAAAAATTGCGTTAGCGGAGATGCAGTAATTTCTCAAGACAAGCATGAGTTTATTTTGAAGTTCAATAGCTATAAGAGGGTCCTTCTATAAAAGCCTTTTTATTGTCATCATGAGATAAGATTTCGCTTAATAGATGGTACGCCCCGAACCAGTGCTAGAATGGGTCACCCATCTATCACCCGGTCTCGCCCAGAGCAACTTAACTTAGCGATCGACTCAAATGCCGACAACTGATTAGGCCATGACCTCCTCTACGTCGACTAAATGTTGACACTAAACGTTTTTAGAAAAATTGCCAAGTATCCACGAATTTGTTTAGGTGACCTATTATTAAAACTTTTATATTTACAAGGTATATTTAGTAATTAAGACAGAATTATACTAATTATATTATTAAATGTGAATAAAATCATTTTCCATATTTCTCACCTAAAAAAATACACGTTTTTTTAACAGGGACCAATTTATTAATAGTTAATAAATGATATTCACAGAAATCAGAAGTATTAATAAAGAACATTGAATTTTACTTAAACTATCACTTAAGTACATTGCTATTAATTTAACGCCTCATAACCTAAAGGGTTATAGATTAATGTTATTTTTTCTCGAATATAAACGTTCATCCCTCATTTTTGTGAATATTTATGGAGACAATACATCATACCTCTGTAACTTATATATGGAACGTCTTTGAGATAAGACGAGACCGCGGCCGGCTGTGATTTATGCTCTTCATTATATATCCCAGATTTCGTTTTAGAGTCCTTGCACACGACAACGCTTGCGTCGCCAGTTTTTGTTTGTGTTTTTAATATAAACAGAGAAGAAAACATATTGTGTTTTTTAAGAATATTAGGAAACGTTTAAACTTTAGGAAACGTTTAAACTTTAGGAAACGTTTAAACTTTAGGAAACGTTAGGAAACATTAGGAACTTAGATATGGCTAATATTCCCGTTTCCCCAACTGCTAAGTTTGAATTAAAACATTGTGTCAGGAGTGGGTGCAACAATATACCAACCATGTAGGGGTTTGAACTCTATTTGTTAGCTGTTTGTAGTATTATTAAAGATTAAAATTGTTTTATTTCATTTCAAGTATAAAAAAACATAAATGCTCATTCTCATACTGCACTATGCTTATCATATTGATATAACCCGAGTTTTAAATAATTATAGTAAAGATAGTCGCGAAAGCTTAAAATGTGTTATATTGAAAATGTTAAAAGAGCTTAACTTCTGGACTGCTCTTTTGACTTGTTCCCAGCTTCAGGTATGTTCGCACAGGAACGAATAGATGATTTTTATGCTATCGTCCATAAAAAAAACCTTTTCCCTGCTGACAAGATCGTAGTCAAGTCATAACAGTATCCTTAAAATGCTGGCTTGTAAAATGGACTCACCATTCTACAACGCTATAAAGATTTTAGTGTATATGCATAAAATACTAAACTACTTTGCTTAAGTCTGCGCATGAATATGAGGGGTCTGGCCTTGAATCCTCTCAGTACTCTACTGAAGGATTTAGTGTTAGGCTTTCAGCTTCGCAGAGGAGGTAATAAAATTTCTTACTTACTTTACATGGGTGGCCTCAAATTGTATGCATCAAAACGGTTTGACTTAATAAAATTATTAAAGACCACCTAGATTTTTAGTAATGACATGTGGATGGATTTTGAAATGAGCGGACGACATATATTGGGCGTGCCATCTGTCTGGGGAATGTCTAAGGTATATTCCTTCCGTTATTATTTCCGTGTTATCATCTTGCTAACGGCGAGTATTTACACAGGTACAATCAAGTATCCAGGATAATCCATCAGCAACTTGCTCTGAAATATAATCTTGTTGATAAGGAGGTCCCTTATTACAGCTGCTATTCTGCGTCATTCTTGGAAAGTGGTCATGTCTTGCTCTATTGGGATCGATCTATTATCAGTGACGGGTGTATTGTAGCCAATAAACCTAATATAGTGTTGGTAGATCGATCAGCGCACCGGGCAATGATTGTTGATATAAATATACCACATGACGATAATTTCATTACAGCTGAAAAAGAAAATTAACTATATATTTAGATCTTGCTAATGAGATTACTGCTATGTGGAATGTTGAATCAGAGTACTGGCCCCGTTGCCGGCGTACATCTATTTTTTTATATTTTTTTAAATGTTTGTATTTTTATTTAAAAACGTATTTAGAATAACATTTTGTAATAAATGATAGTCATAATAAAAATCGTGCTTGTGTATGTCTGTGGTATCGTAGCTTATTGGTTTAAGATGCTATTTTTTGATTGAAAAGATTCGTACCTACAATTTATAACAATTTGGTCAAAGGTGTTATTTGAGTATTTGTTAGGTTTCCTATAATTTACAATTTTTATCTTAAAATTATTTTTATATTAAACCTATTTAAACTAACAATATTTTACGGTATTTTTGTGATAGTCGATTAGAAAAGAAACTTATATTATGCTAAAGTATCTATAACAGTTTATTTTAGTGTAAAAAATGAGTAGTAAATTATAGATAATAAGCGAAGTAACGTTCATTTACCATACTTAATTGTCAATGACTATGTTTTACCACTGATAATATAAACAACGGTATATATTGGAATAAATTATTTGAGTGAACATATGTGTCTTACCTGTAGTGTAGCCTGTAATCGCACTATAACAACACATGGGAGTGATAGTTTTATTACTGTAAAATGAAGATATTATTCGTGTTATTAGGATCAGTAGCGGTCTGGGCAAATACTGGAGATCCTGCCACAGATCAAATAGTATACTTTAAGAATAAAACACTGGTAAAATATTTGCGTCACTACCCACTTTTAATGCGTTAAGTTCGTTAATAACCTGGACTTGGATTAGTTGGTTCATTGTTGTGGGTTTGGTAAAAAATACTACATAATTTGCAGTTTCTTTGATCACTAAATGTAAGTCAAATTATACAGGTTATGTTTAATAAATATTCTGTACTTTACAGGGCCCAATCGGCATCCTAACTACACATGCTGGTGCACCCGTTTGTGAGACCGAGGCCACCTCCACTATGAATAGGAAGTTATTTAATAACGAATATTTCATGGATATCATATCACACGTTGTCCAGGAAAGACTCCCTGAACGAGTGGTACATGCCAAAGGTTCTGGAGCATTTGGTTATTTCGAAGTAACTCATGATGTAACACATATTTGTAGAGCTGATTTTTTAAAGAAAATAGGTGAAAAGACGCCGGTTGCCGTGAGATTTTCAGCAGCAATAAGCGAAAGAGGGTCTCCAGATTTTATTCCAAGTCCACGAGGTTTTGCAATAAAGTTCTATACCAAAGAAGGTAATTTCGATATCCTTGGATTCAATACTGAAATGTACCTATATAAAGATCCTTTACTTTTTCCACCATTCGTGCATGCTGTAACTAGAAATCCAGCAACAAATCTTATGGACCCCAAGACTGTATGGGATTTCATAACTCTACACCCTGAATCGATATTTTTAACGCTGTTATTACTTGGCGGTCGTAATTATCCTGCTACTTATCGAAATATGCCCGGATTTGGATGTCATACGTTTCAAGTTGAAAATGAAAAAAGGGAACAATCATTCATTCGAATACACATTTTACCAGATAATGGTATTAAAAACTTAACATCCCAGGAAGCAAGACGGTTAAGCGCTGTTGATCCCGATTACTTAACAAGAGATCTATATAGATCAATTGCTAACGGTAAGTTTCCAAGTTGGACCATCTACTTTCAGATAGCAACAGCTGCTGACGTAAAAAAATATGGATCTCGTATGTTCGATGTGACAAGAGTCCTTTCCTTGAAAAAATTTCCATTATACCCTGTCGGAAGATTAGTTTTAAATCGGAATGTAAAAAATTTTTTCGCCGAAATGGAACAAATAGCATTCTGTCCCGGAAATTTAGTCCCTGGAATACATGGAGGTTGTGATAAATTATTTGAATCGCGCCGTTTTACCTACAGAGAAGCGCATGCTCATCGTTTAGGAGTGAATTCCAAAAATATTGAAGTTAATCTTCCAATACAGTCGAAAGTTTTAACATACCTTAGAGACGGCGTACCCCCTGTTAATGATAACGGAAAAGGAACGCCTAATTACTATCCTAATACATTCAATGCTCCTGTTCCATGCAAGAAATGTAAAAAGACAGAATTAATTGATATAATTGAAAACATTTACGTTGATAACTTTGACCAAGTTAACGAATTATATGTCAACGAACTGAACAGCAATGATAAGAAGGAGTTATTAAAAAATTTAAAAACTAGTTTAGAGCAGGTCACGCCATACCTTCAAGATAAAGTATTGAAATTATTCCGAGACATAAACGAAGACTTAGAATATCGTGTTGCAGAAGCATTGAACAAAACTATAGTAAAGTGATAATTATTGTTTAGTCACTAGTAGATAATTTAATACCAGATAGAATTTGTTTTGAATAAATCTATGTACAATTCAGTGAATTGAATGTCTTTTATTCCTCTTTATTTTAGGAGCTTTGTCACCATATGTGACTATGTTGCTTCGTTACTTCAGCATATTCACATATTTTACTTTCTTAATCAGGTTAAGTTAATATTTAGGATATTATTTAAGTGTGCTCTGAATGATTCATTCCAGACACATTCCAACAATACATGATAGAAATCTTCAATTATTTCACATTTTTTAATGTTGTCTTTCTTTTCCTGCTTATTGTAATCACGAATGGTTTCATTTCCAAAGGTTGTGCGATGAAATAATTTAACACCTATATTTTCAATATACGTAAAATATACATTTACTATAAGACAGAAACTTAAAAAATACCTTCGTCTTACATACCATATATATATAGGTTTAGTCTTTAAAAAGATGCCAAGTGTTTGGAAAGACTTATATTAAAACTTAATATCGCTATGAGTAGTATAAAATTGATGATATATAGGAAATTAAGGAAAATGCAAAATTAATAGTCAATGAAGAATTGTGGTGGACCATCGTCATTGTTCTTGTATCACTTAAAGTCATAAAAGGTAAAATGAAGGATGTACTTATATCTGTCTTTGCCGATTTTTTTTTAACTTATTGTTCTAATGATTTAGAAGTGAAATTTTTTGAGAAATATAGATGAAGAAGATTTTTTTTTTACTGCGAGAAAACGGACATCTTGAAATTATTTGACATTTTACATAGTGATGTGACATAACACGTTAACAGCGACACGAATCACATACTATAAGATTAAGAGTTATATATTGGTGGGAACTTTATATAAAGGTTTTGGGTTGACAAATTCGTTAATTACAGGTATGAATACTTTTTCTTGACAGTTGAAAATTCGTTATAAAGAGGTTGTTCGCAAAAAAGGTTCGCATTATAAAGGTATATTTTATATTGACTCTTATGGACAGTTCAAGGGGATTATGAAAAATTTGTTAAATCGAGGAAGTCGTTATACTGAGGTTCGTTATATTAAGTTTGCAATGTATTGCGAAATTGTATGTCTTAAAATGATCTATAAAAACGACAGTAATGGCATATGTCTATCTCCTAGGCGTAACCCACAGTAACCATTTTTATCTATATATCATATGTTTAATGAGGAATTCCGTTCAACCTTATCGCGTACAGTACAGTCCGACACTCCTAATGTTTAAACATTAGCTGTAGTCCATATAGTCCACCACCTATGGATATACATTATATGTGCATGTGTTATGCAGTCTATGTAAGTGAATCGTTATATACAATTTTAGTTGTTACCCGTGAGTTCTTCTGCCTAAAATTGGGTGTAATTTTAATGGATTCAGTTTTTTTTGTCCCTAATTCTTTAACCATTAATAAATGAAGTGAAATGAAATGAAATTTTATTTAAAAAACTGTTTTCACTACTGTTTATATTTGTTCCAAATGTAGTTCCAAAAGTTGTCACGCCCACCTCCAGAAACAATGTTCCAGCTAAACATTATTAGTTAATAAAAGTTATACTTAAAAAAAAACGTGAAAACTTATAAATTTAATAAAGACGCCTAAATAAAATTAGCTATCTGCCTCTGAAAGATCTATCTAAATTGTTTGAAAAGAATATCTCTAAAATAAATAAGACAGGCTTGCTAATTAAGAAATTAAAAGTTCTAAACGATTATACATGTAGTGTTTTGGTAAATCCGTTACCTTCTAAATACAATAGTATTGAAAAAATAAACAAAGAAACACAAGTTAATATCTTCAATATAACCAAATGTTGATACACTGTCACATAAAAAGAACACAACGAAGAAATTAAAGTTTAATTTATCAATATTGTCAATAAATTCTTGTCATATCATCATAGATATTGGAGTTAAAATCATCGCAAATAATCACCCCCTATCACTAATATTGTATATAAAGTCGAATTACCAATAACCCTGTACATAAAGAACTGGCTGTTTCCCTTGACTTCGTCCGCTGACACTTGTGAGAGCTCTTAGACCCCCTTAATCGAGCTCTATCGAAAAATCCGTTCTTGTCGGATGTCTACTAACTACAAACTACCTCCTTGGCAAATTTCATCAAACAGGCGTCTGTTACCTATAACACAGGCATTAAGTTGTCTACCTTAGGAACAGACGTCCGTGTGTCACATAGTCCTAAAAAAAAAAAAAAATTGTACCAAATTTCATACTACTCCGTGCACGCAATCTTCTTAAAATGGTACATAAAGTTTTACAGAAGATAGATGATTTATTCTAATTTCGATGGTTTTAATTACTTTTTTCCTAATGGTCTTTAAGCTTCCAATCAGCAATTATTTTTTTTATTAATGAAAAAGACTTTAGCGATGTTATTTTTTTTTTCAGAAACTAAGCGGTAGAGAAACATACCTAAATGGTATAATTTTGGGAGCTTCGGCGATATTTTTTCTGCAGCTTAATTAGGCTGGCGGGTCCAGGTACAAGCACCACTTTCCCACATACGATCGATTTGAAGTGGCAACAATTCTGTCACGTCAAGTGATAGTGTTCATCTCGTTTGTTTTCATTTTAAAGTGCTGCCGTGCACTTGAAATGAAATAGAAGAAAATGACGAAAAGTTTCGGCGCCGTAAGATTTTGATTTAATATTCGAACCTGCTATCTCGGAAACCATGCACTTTACACGTAACACAGTCGTCTTCAAAAAAAAACTAAAATCTTCTCCGTGCTATTTTTCGTACATAAGAACAAAACTATTATTTTTTTTTACTGTGTGATGCTCATGAAAATTTTTACAAAAAAGTTTTTAAATTTTAATTTAAAAAAAAATTAAAAATTTCCGGGATAAAAATTCTATGCAGTCCTATAAATTCTTTTATTTCGTCACGTATAAAAGGGCTATCGTTAAAAATGCTTCAATTTAAAAATCAGTAGAAGGGTTGTCTATAGTGAATAGTCTGCTACGTACGGATTTTTCGAAAGGGCCCCAGAACAAGGCGAGATCATCGCGACGGTAAAAATATTAATTATCAAATAGTTTCTTCTTTTTAAAATGGTATTGTATGCATTCTGTCAGTTTCATTTAACATGGAAAAGACATAAAGGAAGCTAAACAAAATAAATATTACAAAGAATAAAATTTTTGTATATAGCTTTAAATACGCATATAGTACGCAAATCTAATGATTTTTGGCCGAATTTAAACCACTAAGCGATCTCTAGTACTTATTATTAGGCCTCCTACACGGTGGACGGGGGATCGGTTCGGATCGCAGAGAGCCACTCGCGCTATATAATAGCGACCCAAGAAAGATCTTTGTGGAAATCGGATGACAGGGAAAGGAAGGAAGGAAACACTTATTTTAATTTTTTTGTATAGATAATAGCGGAAGGAGTGTGCAGCGCGGCGGAGAGTTCCCTCAGGTTGTTGTGCGAGCCCGCGAGCTGTGTGAAATGTGAAACCTACATGGATAATTTGAATTTCTTTTAGTACCATATTTTCTTTTACTACAAAGCCATGTTAGGCGTGGGCTAGACGGTCAATTATTTTGCGCAATATCATGTATTACGCAATATGACCTTAAAGGATTTATTTAGGAGTTTAATTTTTATTGTACCATATTTTCCATTGCATCGTGTAGGCTCACTATTGCGCAATTTTCTTTTCAGTTTGTGGGTTGTCTTGACGACAAATAAACATGTGCAAAATATAAAAATCATGGAAAGACAGTTTATCAATAAATGTATTCAATTATACAGAGAATTGCCATCTCTGAAGAATGTCAAAAACTAAAAAATATCAAGGCCGTGTTAAAAAAAATGCAGCTAAATCTCGCTCGGGCATTTTGTTTCGCACGTTATACACATGATAATACTACTCTCCGACTGACAGTATAATATTAAAGCCACTTTAAAATATTTCTCCAGAAACGTAAACGTATGTAGCGTTACAACACTAATATTTTTACGTTACGTTTTCGATCCATCTATTTCGCGCAGTTTCGCGATGTTTTCGTATAAATTTAAAAAAAAAAACTACCAAAGTAACTTGAACGATATTCCGGCCTCGATTTCATTTTTAAAAATTCTTAATAGTTTGACAGACTTTAAGAATGAATTATTATCTAAAAAAAGTAATTTGACATTTAGTATTCAAACAAAAAGTATGGTTACGTTTTATTGATTTAATTTTCACACACATTATAGATACGTTTCATAACATTAGTGATATGTCTTAATATTTACATTAAGACATGTAATCGTTTACTTCCTTCCTTCATGTATTCTTGTATCAATTTTCGCTATTTGACTAAGTGATATTTTGTTTCGTTAGTTTTATCACCCGGTCGCATCCAGAGCAACTTAACTTAGCGATCGACTCAAATGCCGACCACTGATTAGGCCACGACCTCCTCAGAAGAAAAGATTACACTGGTAATCATGACTTGTTAACTTAATAGAAGGACTTCAATTAACGCAAGATTATTATAAAATGCCTTACTACGATTTAAAAAAATTAACGTACTTAAAGAAATCATGCATAAGGTTTTCATTACCCAAAATAAGACTAGACTATAACTAAAAACACCACATCTTAGCGTTGTCTGTACAATTTGCAGGGTCGACCAAGTAATTGGTTTGCCACGCTAAGATAGAATGGACTTTGCACGTCAATTATTTATAAGACTCATTTTTGTTATGCGTTTTTTAAATAAATAAATATATACAGGACTATATGACACACGGACGCCTGTTCCTAAGGTAGACAACTTAATGCCTGTGTAAAAAATTATAGAAATTACGTTAATTAAATTTATATGAAAATACCAAACGATGTCAGTACATATAAAAAAGGTATAAATATTTAGCTGATGTACATAAAGTCAGAAAGTAAAATGCTCGTAATTTAAAAATGTACAAAATAATAATAACAATAAATAATCATTGTTTATTTTTTTTTAATAGCATTAGCAAGGCTGGTTTAGGTATATGATTACTGGTCTTATATAACGTTCTGGAAAAACTGTACAATACATTACATAGGTATGAAGTCAGAGCGGATGTGAAGTAAAAAAATTACCTATGAAAAAAAATACAAAAAATACACAAAAAAATAGAAAAAAACAAGAAGCCAACGATTTTATACGTTTATAGTGAAGACCAGTTATAAAATTAAATAGGCCTATTAGAAAATAATCAAGGTTAATGCCGCCAACGCTGCAAACGGAGTTAAGACCCTCAACAGCTCAACGGTATAAGGTATGGACTGAAATCCGCAAGGTACCCGGTTCAAACACGACCGCCGTTGGGGTATTGTCGCACCCACTCCTAATACAAGCTTTTTATTTAAGCTTAGTAAGAAGGGAAAAGGGAATATCAGACATAACTAAAAAAGTATTCCTACCTAATATTATTTACAAAAAAAATATTTCTACAACAATTAAATTGTACCTATTAGCTTTTTATGCCCAATATTTCCGTTTCCCCTCCCACTAACCTTAAATTAAAAGCTAGTATTAGTAGTTAGTGGGCGCGACAATACCCCAGCGACGTCGGGAATTAAACCGTATACCTTGCGGATTCAATCCATCCCTTCAACCTTTGAGCTATTGAGGTTTTACAAGACTTTGACTAGTTCACCGCCCCGACTCCGGTTTCAGGGCGAATAATCGCGATTCGGAGAACCCATATAAGGTGATAGACAGTTATTTTCTTTAAATCGTGGATATGTATGCAAATTAATGTGATTTTTCTACGTTTAATTTTTTTTATTAGCCGCAAGTAAAAATGGTGGGCGGGCTGTTTGCTGTGACACGAAACTAATTGAATATCATAAATAAAAAAATTGCGTAAAAAGATATAAGATTTCTTAGGGGTTAATCACAAATTAGGACACACGTTATACGGGGGGAGGGTATCGCGAAATTGTGACATTGTGTGACAACGGGCAGGGAGAGGTTGGCAGCTTGACTGGCCCCTTGGCGCAATTGCAGTGATTCAGTCTTCTGCTTCGAGTGTTGTGGGTTCAATTCCCGATTCGCGTCTGGGTGTATTATCTATATGTGTATGTTTATATATTTCTACAAAAAACATGTGT
This sequence comes from Charaxes varanes, assembly GCA_024363005.1. Classification (NCBI taxonomy): domain Eukaryota; kingdom Metazoa; phylum Arthropoda; class Insecta; order Lepidoptera; family Nymphalidae; genus Charaxes; species Charaxes varanes. The sequence continues at coordinate 6,672,040 of JANCMC010024009.1, read as the reverse complement.
ATAACGTTTGTTACCTTTAATACTGGCATTAAGTAGTCTATATTAGGAACTGACGTCCGTGTATCCTATTGTCCTTATATATTTTTTTTTGTGACGTCACAAGTCAAAAACATAATTCATCATCAGTGTATAAAATAAAGTCGTTAGGGTTCCGTTCTGGTAAACCACCAGTAGGATCGCAGATGCGTTTCCGGCCTTTGAGAAATGAGCAAACTGTTTTTTCTTTTCTTTTACTAATGCCGATTACATGTTTATGCCTACAGCTTCGCTGGTGACAAATTAAATTTCTTCAATCAATTTAACCAACCTTTTCTGTGCCAATGAAAACGTGTATGCAAAATTTTATGATGATCAATTGAGCTGTTGAGGCGTTTAGGCGTAACAAACATTTGCATTTATTAGGTAAGTTTAGGATAAATTTTAATACTAACAGATACCCGTAACTTCGCGTGACTCAATATGCGTACAACTAATTTTATTTCTATGCATGTCGATTATATATGTATAAATATTTGAAGAGAAAATTTTCGGTACCATTTTGCGAAAATTACGCGAACGGAGGAGTAATTTGGCACAATTATAATTTAAATAGAGGAGGAGGTGCGAAAGCTAATATATTTTAATATGATACAATATTAATAAACATATTTATTTTTGACTGGCCCGTTGGCGCAACTAGCAGTGGTCTGCCTTCCGCTTCGGGGATTATGGGTTCGGTTCCCGCCTCGAGTCTGTGTGTATTATCCATATGTATGTGTTTATATATTTCCAAAAAAATATATATTTGTGTATAACAGGCGGCTGTTATTATTTATTAAATTACCTATAACACAGGCATTAAGTTGTCTACCTTAGGAACATACGTCCGAGTGTCATATAGTCCTATATATTTATTTGTATTAGAAAAAAATCACACGCACACTAATACCAAATGATTTACTTATCTACACACACATTTATACATTTACTATAAGATTGTGTCAAAGCGTAGACATGAAGACACTCAAAATATTATTTGTAAAATATAACACTATCGTGGTACAAAGAATTTTGTATATACCTTTAAATAGCATTCAGTATTATATAGTATAGACTTTTGGCCGAATTTGGACCACCAGGCGATCTCTAGCATGACTAAATATATACCCATAAAAAACATTCTTACTTATCTTTTCTTTTTAGGGGGTATTACGGCAGAACATTTAAAAATTGTACATTGTACCACAATTTTTTCAACATTAAATAAAAAGTCATGATACCTCTAATAAGAACCTATTAAGATAACCTCTAAATGTACAAAAACTGAATTAAAAGGTTCACTGAACTTCTAAACAGATTTAATATTAAATGACCTTCAAATATAACATAACTTTCATATCGATATATTTTTTAATTTAAATATGCGTTAACTATAATATGAAGAATAAAAATAACTATAATAAGAATTCGTCAATAAATATAAGATAAAAACCTTACAGGTCTTTGTTTTCCCGAAACAAGTAATCACAAGTTATATTTATGGTCCTTAACAAAATGACAACATCGTAATTCACCCAAAGTCATACAAAGAGAATATTTACATAAATCTTCAAAGAGAATCGAAAAAATAAGGTACATATCTATGTATGCATAACTTTATAAATCATTCTACTAAGATTTAATCAGAATTTCCTTATCAGATAAATATAAGAATCCGTTTAACAACAGAATCAAAATTGTTTATCAAATTCAATAAGGGCAAAGATCTGTGACTATAACGCATAAACAGCTTTATTTTCTTTTACAATTTTCAGGATGCATAAAAAAACGATCCATTTTCAAATTTATTCTTACGTTCAGTAACGTTTGAATAGGCGTCCAATAATAATAATCTATCTCCTTAATAAATATCCATTTTAAATATCGTATTAATTAAACAGGTTGGTGAACCGAAAAAAAGCATCTAGCAAATGTCATTAAGAGAAAAAAAAAACATACTCCCACGGCAAAACCGGTGCCGGCGGATGTCCAGACCAGTAGAAGAACCGGTCAAATCGCGTCCATTGATAAAAATTCACACACCATTCAATTCACACACACTGTAATCCTGATATCGAACTCGCGGTTTGATACTTTTTGATGTTGAGCCACAGGTGTTGGCAGCGCGGCGCGGAGTACGTCCTGAGTCGACGGCCGCTCGGAACGGAGTGATGTGTTTGGGGGTGGGGTGAACGCGCGGGGGTACGCGGGAGCTGAGGGGAGAGGGGTTGATCAGTAAAGCCCGGGGAGCCTGCGTATCTCATTCGCGCGTAGCATCTTGCGTGACGCGTTAACGTTTTTGTTATTCGATTTTCAAATAATGCGTATAAATGTTCCGATTGTTTTGTACAAAAAAAGTTTATATTGTAATAGACTTTTAGCAGTATTTACTAAGAGCTTACAGTAGATAACCAGATATTGTTTAGTTTATATTTAATATGATAATACATGACCCTTTAACCTTTAAGTAGGCTTAGAGGTAATCTAAACCGTTTTTATTTATAAAATGAAATTACCTTTTCATATATCTAATTTTAGGCTCTTTGAAGGGCAATTTTAGGATAGCTCGCTTTAATATAAGGTCCCAAAGAAAGGTTTAATCACTGACTTTGTTTCCCGCCATTTTTATAAGAGTTCAAGCTACGTAAAAATTTTTTTTTGCAGGTTTTAATAAATACGCAATAAAATATGTAGTGTTCGTTTAAATGTACATTATAAAGAACTTCCTAAGACCATTAAACTAGAAATGTCAGTTTACAGCGTTCTAAATTCAAAACAGTTTAAGTCCATTAGTTTTACTGTATTTTTAAGTTGTGTGTAGGATTTGGGCTTTGTGCTTTTTCCTTCAAATAAACAATGTTTCGAGAATAGCGGAAATGGCCATAAAAGTGGATCAAAGAGAATAGTAAATTAAACATTACAGAGTTCATGATAATAGAAATATTATGTTTAAATAACAGAAATGGTCATGTGTTTTCTGTTAATTAAACTTAACTAAAACGGAGGCCGCATTTCAAAACGAGAGATCCGAAGATTGAAAAATGAACTATCAATTAATTTTTGAATTGAATTTTTGTTAAATTTACTTTGTTTTTGAGACTCTAATATTATTATTATTATTCTTTTTTTGTTCTATGTGGTCACTTTATGGTCATTTTTCACTGTTCATCAAATTAATATGTAATTTAATATTAATTTGATGAACAGTGAAAAGTGACCATAAAGTGACCAGTTGGTCTTTTCCATGGATACCCTAACGCTAAATTGGCATAAAATGATAAATAATTGTGGCAAATTCGTTTTTGAATACGACCGCAATCAAACCAGTGGAGCTTCTATAATGATTTTCATTGAAATTGAAAAGAAAATCAATGTTTTATGTATTTCAGACTATACCCGTATTAAACAATACAGATTATAATGTTCAATTCAATCAATTGATAGTATAGTCGTCCAAGAAAGCGCTTCACCATTTTGGTTGACAGCTTCTAGTTAAATAAAATTTTGCTAAGGGTTATTGTTAAAAATTAATGTAATGCATAAAAAGCAAAAATAAACCTTTTAATTAATTGACGTGCAAACGACATCCGACCTTAGCGTGGTAAACCAATTTCTTGGTCGACTGTACTTACGTTATTGATAACGTATAGTCAACTTATTAATTTCGGCATCCAAAGCCATATTAATTACGGCGGTTCGATTCCGATTCCGAAAGTTCGGAACTTCCGATTTTTTTACACATTCGATTCCGGTTTCGATGCTTATATGTTAAGTATGTAATGAATTCAGCGTGAAATAAGAAAATGGGAGAGTCACAATGTTGTAAATAAAACGTCCGCTCGCTTGTCAAATATTAGAGCACGATCTTTTTTTTATTGTCAAGGAAATACTTAAGGTTTACGGACAAAATATAATCTGACGATTTTCTCGAGGCAATGTTGCTAAAACCATCACGCGCTCAATTAAACCACGCATCAGGCGTTATGTACAGCATGACATTTTTTTCATTACTACACTTAATCTACGTGATCCAATACATTCCCATAACGCTTTAGTATCTAAAAATTTAGCATCGATCCCTCCCCTACTATGATGAGATATTATAGTCTTTACGTTTAAGTCTATGAGTGTCCCTGACGCTTCTACATGAGACAAAAAAATCTTCTCTTCAAGGTCTTCTTATTTCCTTGTACAAAAAAGTGAAACATTAGAATGCGCAAAAAATATCTTAACTGTTTTTTTCATTTATTTATGTACCAATAAAAAATAAACATGACAACAAAGGAAAATTAACGTACAACTGATCAACTTATCCCTAAAAGAGATGTCTTCTAGTTGTCATTGAGTGAAAGAGAATTAGAATGTACTAAACAAGTGAAAAAGAGAAGAGAAATAGATTTTTTTTAGTAACTCCACTATGTTATAAAAATTTTATTTCAGTATAAAATAATTTCTTATAACTAAAACCAAAAATGAATTAAACTTTTAATTTAAAAATTACTCAAGATAAAATATCTAGAAATAGATTAACTACTAGGCCATTTACAATAATATACGCATGTGTGTGTCCGTGTGAATTTGCGTGTGTATGTGAATATATCTGTGTGAGTAAAGTGTCCTTACTTTTCCCCTCCTACTAAACTTAAATTAAAATGGGAAATGAACTTTACATTACATTTATTAACTAAATAACACATTCCTTAGTAAAGACATGTATTCCTGAACTCATTGCTGAAGAAGTTCAAGGGTTGATTGTCTTTAGCATAAAACGTGACACTAGTCAAATGTTTTATGTATTAATAATTTTATATTGTCGTTTGTACGTCAGTCAACAGGTCTAGTACGAACGTCATTTGGAGTACTCTGAACTACCGAAGAAATTTGCATTTTTAATATTTCTCAAATAATCTTTTTGCTTTTCCTGTATTTCGTTTCTTTTAAACCTTTACCAAAACAAGGGCAATAAAACATAACAAACAAAAGTAAAAATGGTTCAACTTCTGCAATGCATTTACGCACTAAACCCGTTTGCAAGTAGCTTCAGTATAGCGGTACCACTTGCCAACGAGAGTGCGGAACTCGCTGACCAAATGTCAGAATACTTAAAGTCTAAAACTCAATGTATTTTATTGGCGACTAAAAAAAGTGGTCAAGGGAAAACAAAGATACGCTTATATTGAAAGGGAAGACACGCTCATTCATTCATTCATTCATTCATTCAAGGGTTCCGTATCTGATACGCAGCAAAGATATTTGTTGAATAACTTCAAAAGTGATAGTCCGTAAAGTTTGGTTTTACTCCTTATAAATTTTTTATAACTATCAAATATAATCAATACAAATTTTCATAAAATCTATCTAGTTTAGGAATATACAATAAAAAACTTTTTTTGGATTACAAGAGCAGGCGTTTCACCCTAAATAACTACCGACGCCTATGAATATCTGCATCTCCAGCAGGATCGCAGAAGCTCAATTTATTGAGACAGTCAAAGAAATCAGATTGTAACAATTTTTAACGCCGTTGCTTAATCAGTGGCTGGCGTTATCAGTTATTTGTATCTTTATTTGCTGAGATGCGAGAACTTTTCGAGAGAAGACATTTTTACGGTGGGGCTGAACCTGAAGTTTCTTTGGCCATTAAAAACTATCACGAGTTTGAATATATGTAATAAAGTTAATAAATATTTTTTACTGTAAGACTAAAACAAAAGCCGATTTCTAAAGACTTAGGGGACTTTTTCGAAAAGATTTAGCAAAATAACAAAAATATTTGCACATAGTAGCCATATATGCTTCTAATAATTATGTTTTTTATGTCGTAAATATATAAACTACTTTAATTTTTTTGCTCAGTTACTAATAGTTTTACCAATAATAGTTATTTGAAAAGAAATTATTTTTAAAATAAGAAAGTCTTGTGAACAACACAATGACCGTAAGTTTGTCCGTAGTTGGATAAGTTCATGAAAGTTGTTACAAGTTGTTAGCTTTAACATTGGCATTGATAATACAAGCATTGACATACTTTAAAAACCTTCAAAAATCTAGACGATCAGTTCTAGGATCGCCTGCAACCTGACGGAACCGTAGTCTTCTGGTCTTGGATCGGCCACGCCAAAGAGATTCAATCTCATTCTGGCCAGTCCATCGCACTTCCACAACAAGTCCCCAGCCTTGGTCTAACATTCTAGTGAATGTCTTTTATGGTATTGGTCAAAGTTTTTTGGTATAATAACTTTAATGGAACGAATTTTGGCACAATAATTGTTGAGTCCACACCTCACGTGATAATATCATAAGCAAGATCTATGTAGTTAACATATAGTTTCTAATATATAAAGCTGAAAAGATTGTTTATTTCTTTGTTTGTTTACTTGAACGCGCTAATCTCAGGAACTACTGGTCCGATTTGAAAAATTCTTTCAGTGTTAGATAGCCGGCAATTACTGGCGCCGCTCATCTGCAAAATGATATTAACGGCTCACTGAACTCTATGTTTTACGAACTGCTTTTAACACAATTATTCTAAGTTAATGTATTGTTAAATGTTCACGATCACGTAACCCTTTGATTTCTTTACAATATTAGACGAACTGCTTTGTTATTGTCAAAGTAGCAGTTAGTATTTCTATCATATTTTATCTCGTGTTTATCATTTTTAATTAAAAATGTAATTTAGTTATGCTACTTTTATTTTATACTGGTCTATATACGCGACTTTTAATGCTTTTATGCTGCTTCTAATATTTTCCCTCTTCATGGCTCTATTCAAATATCTATTTTCGGTGCAATTCAATAAATTGAATACAATAATACAATACAATAGGACAAAAAAGGAATTATATTATAATATATACATTGTCGGAATTTCATTTGAAGACAAGTCTGGTCGGAGAGCGACTGCATTACTCACAGCTAAAAGGTTCAATCAGCGATGCACTTGGACCCGGCTCAAATGTATTTAAAATATATTTAGTTCCACTGAATTTATTAAACTGTAAGCTTTTTACAAAGACATTTAAGACTTAATTTAATTTTGTTTATTAAATAAAAACTGTCATTTCATATTCGAACCAATATTCGATACAAGTAGAGGAAAAATTCCAAATTTACAAATTTATGAATAAAAATATTGCAGACGCACTTTGTCAAATTAAAAGGAATTAGAAAAGTGTAAGTCTTAAAATAATTTTGTGAAGTATTATGTTATGGTACGGAAGCCACAGTACGTAAATCTGACTCAAGCTTGCCAGGTTTTTTTTTAACAATCTATGTCACGTAGAATATCATGAATTCGGACCAAGTTATGGATGTATAATATTGTGCGGTGAACCTGATGATGACAAAACAAAGCCGTTTTTCGCAAAATCAATCTTTTTTTTTGCCAATATACATGTTGAGTCACAACATGTGTATTGGCACAGAACGTTGTATTTTTTTGGAAAAAGACTTTTACAAGTTAAAGTTAAAAACATTTATTTTTAAATTCGAAAGCCTGATGATGACAAAACAAAGCCGTTTTTCGCAAAATCAATCTTTTTTTTTGCCAATATACATGTTGAGTCACAACACGTGTATTGGCATAAAAAATTGATACAATTCAGTTGCTTGGGAGTATATATAGAAAGCCTCAATAGTCCAACGGTAACGGTGTTCCGAAATCCACAAGGTACCTTGTTCAAATCCCGACGCCGTTGGGATATTGTTGCTCACACTTCTAACATAATCTTTTAATTTAAGCTTAGTGGGAATGGATATGGGAATATCAAATTACCTAATAAGTATTGCTACATTGACTCTTTGATAAGCTCTTATAAACGTTATATATCATACATTTTAAAAGCATTATTTATATTTATTTTAGTTAAAATGCCAAATAAGAAATTAAATGTGACCATACCTATAGCGCTGTCCTGCTGCGCCTGTCGCTTTGACATCAATCGAATGATCTTGTGCTGTTTCAAAGCTATTATTTTGTAGTTTAATATCTGAAAATTACAATCATACATTAGTACATAACCGTGCCATTTTCAAGGGATTTCATACAGCACAAGAGCTCTGTACAATCTCCTCGACGTGCCGAGTCCGTAAACCATGTAATTTTAAAGAACCTTCTTACCTCATATAATTCCTCTGTGGAATCATGTACCAGCTTCTGTGATTGCAAAAGGATACGACTTAAGGACCTTCAAGGCATGAACATAAACGACCTTCTAGGGTTGTAGATATCCATGACCACAGCACCCATGGTGCACCCACGGTGAATCCATGGAATGCTAAGAAATTCGTCTCGTCTCTGGTCATTGAAATGATCATCCAAAAGAAGCTATGTCTGGGTCCGGCACAAAAGCAATGTGTTAATTGTATCTGGGATGATACACTTAGGTCCTTAAGACCAATAAAAACGAAAGCGCAACCACGTCCTGTATTATTTATCTCCAACACTACATAGTTTAATAAACTTTTTAATATATATTTTTGCACTTCTTTGCGTAAAGTATCGTTGTCCTAATTATACCACTTTTTGAATAGCAATCAAGGTAAAACCTAAATATTTTCCGCGTAAAACGTATCTACGTATCGATATACGAAATTAGAAGGAAAATAAGCAATTTCTACGTTTTTTTTTCCTTATCAATGTCACTCGATAGAATACAGCGATAGTGATACCTTTTCGCTGCTAAACGAAGTTATGTGCTTAACGAATGTATAAAATCACTAGCGGACACGGTAGACGATGTCCTGCCCGAAGGTTCAGTTACTACTTACTACATTCTACTATCCTATAATATTATTTTTTTATACCCGTTCCCATTCCCGTTCCCTTTCCCGTTCCCATTCCCGTTTCGTATATTGGTATAGCTAAATAACCTAGATACCGACTGCAGCACCGTCTGCCGGGATGGTTTATAAATCTAAACCATCCAGAACGTCACCCAAACGCATACAAAAAAAATTATTCAAATCGGTCGAACCGTTCTTGTATATATATCGCTTCGTTAACTATTAATATAAAGTATCGTACTCATTATTTATTACTATGTTGCCCTTTTTATCGAATTATATGTGGAATAAGTCGTAAATAATAATAAAAAATTTGCGATTTACCAAAAATCATATTTTTGAGGTAGGTCACTTTATGATTAAGCGTGCGATATGTATCAGTGTGAATCCATTACTATTATGAAGCTCATGTTCATATGTTTTTTTCGAACCTTATCAACGAGAATGTTTAACATGTTCACATAAATAGAACGATAATAACACGTCAATACGTAAATTCATACGTAATGTTGACGTAGACCTTTGGACAGAACGTGGAATTTTTTTTATCAGAATGGATGTTCTAAGCAACATTGGACGAATGCATGTTGCTTCCTGTATACATACAGTAACATAAATATGATAAGATCGACTTCCGTTACGAGAGTGAAGCAGATGGGTTGTCAGAAATAGTCAATTTGATCTAATTATAATTAATTGCCATTGCACAATTGTATCCAGCTCGAGTACCATAGGTCACGCTGTCTAAAGGATGTTTCACACAGAACTACACATGTAGGAGAGATCTGATGGCCTAGCACGAAGATTCGCCATAGTTTTACTTACTTTTACTTTAATGCTACCGTTTTACAAAATTTACTTGCTAAATATTGCTAGCCTGAATTAAATCAGAACTCGCACGTATCGAATCCTCGACTTAACGACTATGTAAGTCATGTAAAATGGAAGCACGAACATTCATTTGACATCTCGTTTCGAACGTAAATGTAAGTAAAACTATCGACAATGTTCTTGCTAGGCCCTCTGGTTCGCAACTTCGAAGGGGCAAAAATTTTCGCGCCAAACTAACAACAAACTACAAACATAAGATTTTTTTTGTCCCTTGTATAAGAAACCGCAGCCATTCCAAAAAGCATTGGTTGGATGTCCTACACGACGACATAGGAACAAACAATCTACACAAATTGGATGCCTTCGATCGAGCATAGTGCAGGAGCATGTGTCAGAAACTGTACTCTGATTGATTTTTTTTTAAATTAAAAGGGGCAAACGAGCAGGCGGTTCATCACCTAAGTGACTACCGACGTCCATAGATGTCTGCATCACCAGAAGGCTAGCAGATGCGTTGCCGGCATTAAAGAAGGATTTAGGCCAGCGGGAACTCTCACACACCGAACGAAACACGACAACAATACCATCACTTGAAGTGACAGCATTGCAGCTATTTCACGCCGATCTTATGTGAGTAACATGTACTGGTACCCAAACGCGCCGACCCAATTCGGCTGCAGACCAAAGCAAGTGTGGCGCTACGTCTAATTAAAATTGGGGATTTTACCCTAAGTAGAAGGTAATAGCAATTCAAAATATATTGGTTTATAAAATATATTAGTCATTGTCAACATATTACGTACAGATGATATAAAAAATGAAAGGTGCAGGAAGTCAGTGAATATGCTAACTAACTTCGTTCATAATATCTTTCGCCTTTTGCCTAAAAAAAAGAAAACAATTTTCAACCTACAAACTACAAAAAAGGAGGAGGTTTTGCAAGAAGACAACTTTTTTTATGTTTGTTTCTTCAGAGCTTTTGACTGAGCGAACAGAATCTGATGATTCATTTTTATCTGCACAAGAATAAAGTGTCTTCCCTTTAAGTCATTAGAAACAATAAGATTATTTTATTGGACATGTTCATAGTGTAAGCGAATAACATATTAGCATAAGTTAGAATTAAATTACTTATTAGCTATTAAGCTAGATTGTAATTTTAAAAAATAGTTACAAAAAAATTATCTTAAAGCTGGTGCTTTCCGTTTCGTCCCATTTCAGTTTGGTAAAGTTCTGACAATATGCAGTCATTTTTTTTTTGTTTATTTTAATAATTATTAAAGTTAACAAATAACAAAGGTCATTTGAGTGTGAACGAAACCTAAATCCATGCATACCAACGCATGACAGCAATATTAATTAACTTACAGATAAGTATACAAGACTCAATTGCTTAGTCTGACAAGGTGCAAACTTGCACTTGTTTTTATAATAAGACAAGTCTGTGTTGCAGATGAAGAATAACAAGTTAAGTACCGACTACATTAGAATGTATTGGCACTCATTCTAGAAGTATATTAATTAATTTAATTTGCGCTAATTGTTGACTTATCTTGTATTGCGTGATGTGTTCGCTTTTATACGTACGTACGTACACGCTGTATTCTTTTATAAATGTTATTTTAGTCCGTTTTATCTTGCACGCATTAAACACTAGTGAACCAGTAAATATAAAATAAAAAAATAAAGTATTATTTTTGCATAGTATCTACGCTTCGTTAGAGAGGAAACTAGAATATATACGGTATATCTAAAATTAACTGAAGATTGTTTTTTAATAAAACAAGCAAAGATTCTATTCAAGGAAAAAAGTACTTGAAAAAATTAATAAAAAGCAGTTCAAAGTAGGCTCTCTCCGGTATAGCAATTAATTCCACATTAAGCGATTTCTCGCGCAAAATATGAAGATATAAGGGGAAAGTGTATTTGTCGAGAAAATGGCTCTATTTTGTATTTATTCACTACTGAAGTCTATAAGAATGTGGCTACTTTTAGCGTTAAAGAGGTTTATAGGTTTTAATTCGATAATCTGAGGGTTTTAAAAGCAAATGTATTTGAATATAACATATTTGAATAAAGACCAAATTCCATATGATTTTGAAATGGACAATTTGTTTTAATTCTAATTCAGTCTGCTATGAGATTTTTTTATGAAAATGTGCTTTTTCATTAAACTACAAGAATAGTTTTATATAATGAGTGATTTATGAATCGAAAGGAAATATTACATAGGACAAAAAATAGTTATTTGAAACGTGTAACAAATAAAGAAAGCATAGTACAATATGTAGAAAATGATGTCGACAAACCAACCAATTAATACAAACAAGCATAGATCAAACCTGTAGTATTATAAATGTCTTTGTCCTTGAAGACTACAAAGTTCTACAAAACTTTGCGCAGCTACACAAAGTCCCCGGCCACACTACATGATCATTAAAATGATCATTGAAGCTATGTCTGCCTGTAGGCATTAGGACAGCGTTAGATCTGTTAATGACAGAGGAACAGTTGAGAATTTTGTGACAGTTCGTTCGTTTCCATATTAAATAATCATTTAATTAATTGAAAGCCGTCACAAAATGAAAAATTTTGAACAACAACACAAGTTTCTCTGTCATTACCAAATCTAAGGAAAATGCATTTATGTTTTACATTTCTGTAGATTTCTTCATCCTCTTTACCAAAGTTCATTTTTACGATCCGCCATTTCGAGATTTCGTTTTAGGTCACCTTTTGCATTCATAATATTTCACGATATTCGGTTGAGTTATCAAGATGTGAAGGCGAAACATCTTCTAGTCGTTAGCCAGAGGCGGAGGACCGCGGGGTCACCTACCAACAGCTGATCGCTGAGGCGAAGCTGAAGGTAGACCTCGCGGGGTTGGGGATACCGTCCCTCAGTTGCCGGGTGGCGGCGACGGGGGCACGGATTTTGGAGGTGGCCGGCGACGGCATGGAAAAGAAGGCAGACTCCCTAGCGCAAAAGCTGCGGGAATCTCTGAGCGAAGGGACGGCTAGGGTGTCCAGGCCGGTGAAATGTGCAGAAATGCGCGTCTCCGGTCTGGATGACTCTGCCTCCAGTGGCGAGGTTGTCGCTGCTGTCGCGAAGGTCGGGGGCTGTTCCCCAGACCTTGTCAAGGTGGGATCACTGATCCGAAGTTCAGATGGCCTCGGGTCAGTTTGGGTGCGCTGCCCTATGGCGGCCGCCAAGGTGGTAGCGGAGAAGCGGAGCCTCGTAGTCGGTTGGGTCTCTAATATTAGCATACATATACGGAGCTTAAAGTATAATAACGTGTACTTGTATATAAAGCATTTATAAGTTAGCGTTGCTGGTTTCCTGTGTCATAACAATATTTGTGCGGCCACTGAGCGGACTGCAAAAATGTTCCTTAAATACGTGTTTTTATTCATCACATTCTACGCTTCTAGTGTGATATCGGGTAAGATGTTCTCATATATAGAATCCTATAAAAATACTTTACTTCTAGTAAGTGAACTAACCAAAATTATTTTATTCTCTTTTAAAATAATATACCCAAACATCTGAGTCAATAAGTCAGATTTTTACAATAAACTAGCTGTTCCCGTGACTTCGTAAGCGTAAAATTAGGTAAAAAAATAGATTCAATAGCCTTCCACGATAAATGGGCTATCTAACTCTGAAAGAATTTTTCAAATCGGACCAATAGAACCTGAATTGGGATATTAATTGGCACTCACTGTTTTACATGCCTTCCGAGTCACGGATGAGGTCAGATATTTAAAAAACCTGGGTTAGTATTGGTCACCCATCTATTACCAGGCCGCAGTAAAAACTGCTTAACCTAGCGATCGATTGAAAGGCCGCCCACTGATTAAGCTAAGACCTTCTCTGTTTAAAAATACACAAATAGTAGGGCAAAAAAAAATTAACGACAGAATTTGTTAAAATGTTTAATATTTACTTTATTAGACTGTGTCTCAGCTTGCTGGCAAACAGTCTGAGTTTTAGGAGATAATTTATTCTATAGGATATTTTATATTAATCGTCAAATTAGTTTTTTACTTTTGGGCGCCAAATTTTTAGTATGAATATTTTTATTTACACAACAAAGCCGCGCAAAGGTAATCATGCGTACTGAAGTCATATATTGTTTACGTGTTTCATATTTTCTTTTCAATTTAATTTAAGAAACATATACAATTTCTTAAAATCAAAACTCCACCAAACTATTGATACAGTTTATAGGCAGACCACTTCTTTTTTAATTTTAACTTAATAACACTTACAAAGTAAATTAAAAAAAAAACATTAGTGTTATTAAAACAGATTGAAATAAATTATTAATAATATTTCCGTTTCGTGGGTATTTTTAAAATAAAATCTGTTTTACCCTAACATTATATCAATGTTCAATTCAAGTGCATGTCCACTAAGAATTTTAATAAATGTAATAATTAAAAAAAAATTGCTCTCAAAATAAGCGAGATGAAGTGGTACTGGGCAGGACATTTTTTTTTTTATGTTACAAGGGGACAGACGAGCAGGCAGCAGGCACCAAAGTGCCTACCGGCGCCCATGGACATCTGCACGACCAGAAGGCCAACAGATGCATTGAAAGAATACCAACCTTAAGGAGGAAGGAATATTATAGCCTACTATTCTTATTTCGCTTGCAACTGAACTTAAAAATATATTTTAGTTGTGGAAGTTACCATACCCTTTTAATGTTATAGGTCGAATATTATCTTCTTTATATATTTATAAATTACGCGTTGCGTTGTTTGTCCGCGATGAACTCCTAAACTACTTAACCGATTATAATCAAATTTTCAGACCGTATGCAATTTGATCCAACTTGAAAGATAAAATAGCTTACATCTCAATTTATTGTCACAAATAAAAATGGGTCGCTGAAAGCACGTGCATAACTTCCGAATGAAATCACCAAATTGGATAATTTTTATTGTGTTCGTAACTGTTAGAAGATTCGAATTTAAAAAAAGGAATGGCAAAGCGAAAACAAAAAGTAAATGGAACGGAAACGGAACAGGAACGGGCTGCAGTTTTTTCGCAACGATTTATCGAAACGTGTGTATTCGGCAAATTAGTTTATTTTTGCGTTAGATTCTTTTTTCATTTTCTTCCAATTGCTATTAATGTATTCTTTTCTACAGGGCTTTCGGCAAAACGATTTTGAAAGCTATTTCCTTTCCTTTTTTTGTTTTCTAAATTACGACAATTTTATAGGTCGAAGAATCGCAGATTACTTCTATGTTAATTTTTTTTTTAATTATATCTGGCTTGGTACCGACTTAAACTCATCTTGTCTAGCGCGTCCCTTGTACCAATTACTACCACTAGGTACCAATTACTTTTTAGTTCCTTAGCGTCTTTAAAGGCGGGTATCTTTTTTTAAGTAGTTTATTGTTTTTTTTTTTTTTTTTATGTTACAAGGGGGCAGACGAGCAGGCAGTAGGCACTGAAGTGCCTACCGTCGCCCATGGGCCTTTAGACTATCTATGTACCGAATTTCATTGAAATCGGTTCAGTAGTTTTAGCGTAAAAGCGCGACAAACAGATATAATTATTTTTGCCTTTATAGTATTACTTACGATTTTTCTTCACAAGCATATTTAAGCAAATAGCTGGTGCCATAATACTAGGTACGAGGGTTGTATCAGATATCGATTCAAACACCTCAAAGTTCACCCTTCTATCTTTCGAGTTATCAATTATGAGTTCCCATTTATCTTTTGTATACAATATGATTTTAAATGCAATTAAATTATCTCCCACAAGACAGAAAACCTTAAAGCCAATTCAATAAAATTAAAACCGGTAAGTGCGAGTCTTACTTTGCCAGATCTTTATAGTATTAAAACTTTTTATAAGATTTTTTTTAATGTGACAAAGTCACTGCAATTTTTTCTTCACATATTTACGGATTTCGGTTGCAGTGTTGCATGCATCTGTTTATGTACATAATAAAACCATGTGAAAGCAAAAGAAAACCAGACCGAAATTTTAATGCTAAACTGCCAGAGTAAAGCAGTAAAGCTTATGGAAAATATATGTACAAACATTGGAAGTTAATGTTAATAACTTGACAAGTAATTCAGTATTAACGAGTTTACAGTTAAGCATTTCAAATATTATTTCCTAATAATATTGACAATGACGTCTTAAATGTCTTAGAATAGAACGTTCGCAGATTCTCATTTAAGTTTGTTCAAGAATCAACAAGTTAATATTTGCTCAAAAGCATTCGAAACTTTATTCTCCCTAGTAATAGGAATTTTGTACTTTTAGTATTAGTTTATCAAAATTACTAACACAGTATATCTGTTAGCGCACAAGTGTTAAAGAAAGAAGAATCTATTGTTCAGAAATATACATGGAGCAAATTAAAAGCTTGTATTAGGAGTGGGTGCGACAATACCCCAACAGCGGTGGGGTTTGAACCGGGTACCTTGCGGTATTCAGTCCATACCTTATACCGTTGAGCTATTGAGGCTCTAAACAGTTACCAGCTTCGGTATTTCCTAACTGATAAGACTTGGGCAAGAAAAGAGCAAACAGATTTCTCAAAGGCCGACATCGAATCTGCGAACCTTCCAGTGGTACATGGGCATCGGTTGTTACTCAGGTAATCCGCCTGCCCTTTTGCCCCTTGTTATACATATAAAAAAGATGACATTTATTTAAAAAAAAACTTTAGCAATAAGGCAAAAACGTATATTTATAACATATATATTAGTACTAAAAGTGTTTATTTATTTATTTATTAGTAATCAACAGCGTTACAGAAAACATTAACATATAGACAATAACAGGTAAATAAGGCCAATATTTATTTATACTGATATTTATAATTCCTTTATGTTTTAAAAAGAATATTTTTTGAATAATTCAATTTATGTTGGGGTTTTTTTTTTATAATTTTTTTACTGTTCTTTGTGACATTTATCCACCGAATCCACACAAATCGTGGCTGATAAAACTTATAGAATAAACAAAGTGTGTATAAACTAGATGTATGAAATTTGAATTCAAAAGATGTTTTATTCAAGTAGAATTTTGCGAGCTATTTTCAATCGTCAAATATTTTATAAGCTACCACTGATTCGGATCAAGCGAGCT
Organism: Charaxes varanes; assembly: GCA_024363005.1. Lineage (NCBI taxonomy): Eukaryota > Metazoa > Arthropoda > Insecta > Lepidoptera > Nymphalidae > Charaxes > Charaxes varanes. The sequence goes on along the minus strand of JANCMC010024009.1, from coordinate 6,655,278 downwards.
ATAGAGTAGAACCAGTAAGGAACTCGTTGGCAATCTAGCCCAACGATTTTAGCGCCACAAAAAAAAAAATCTATTTTTTTTTAAGTATTTCAGTAAATTTATATTTATTAAACAATCTAGGAATATATTTAGTTTTAAAAAAGTGTTTAAATTAAAACATAATAAAAAAATGCAGAGCAAGTCGCATTTTCGGAAGACTCCCATTAGATGACGTTTATGCCGGTGCCAGGTATAGCTTCATTTGAATGATCATTTCAATGATCGTGTAATGTGGCCGAAGAATTTGTAACTGTACAAAGTTTTGTAGTACTTTGTGGACTTCAAGGACAAAATTGTACAAACACTTTGAGCTATGTGTGGCTCCAGTATTATATTAGATTTTCCATCTATAAATCGTGCAAACCTTATAATTAAGGTTTTTGATTCAACTTAGATCCTGTAAGAAATTTAATAACAAAATTTTGAGTTTTTTTTACAAATAACCATTTCTCGAAAGTCTCGATAAAAGCTCCTTTTTTATGTCATGAGAAAAGTAAAGTTAACAATACTATTTTATTCAAGGACCTAATGTACGAGTACAATCGCATTTAAAATAATCAAGGTAAGAACAATGGCCCATTATGAAGTTTGAGTGATCATGGCTTTGGCAGGTGTGGGGGCATTTAAGGTATGAAATACTAGATACAAAGTCGAAAAATTTGTTTGTATGAACGCAAAAATTTCAAGAACTACTTGTCTGATTTTAGAGTTTTTTTTTTCATATAAGAAAACCTATTTATTTATCGGAGTATATATTACGAAGAAAGGAAAAATCCGCCTTAAAAATTGTAAGCTTAAAAAAAATAGGACATAATTAGTAACTTTTTTAATTACACAATTGGTCGAAACCATAGCGCAATATCTTTATTATTTTTATTTTTAGTTAGCCTATTGTGTCCCGCTTCTGGGCAAAGACCTCCCCCTTCTTAATTCATCTTCCTCTTTCCTGGACTAACCTCATCCACTACTTCCTCGGGCATTTGGATAACTATATATATCCAAATCGTGGGAGGCAAACTGCGAAGGACGGTTCAAACCACACCTTACCTTGATTTTTAGATTTTATATGCCGTAAGAAATTAAAGAATCTATTTAATTAACAAAGACGGTAACTCATTTGGTTGTAAATTTGAAAGACATCGTGTTATTACATAAAAAAAAAGAAATGGTGACTAAGTTTGTCTTTGAGTACGCCTTTAACTTTGTATTTGACTTCGTCTTTGAGTTTGACTTTGACTTTGACTTTGACTTTGACTTTGACTTTGACTTTGTCCTTGTCCTTGTCCTTGTCCTTGTCCTTGTCCTTGTCCTTGTCTTTGTCTTTGTCTTTGACTTCATCTTTGTCTTTGACTTTGTCCTTCACTTTGTCTGTGTGTTTAACTTTGTCTTGAACTTTGACAATAAAAAATCTCAAGCAACAATACACTAGATACTCTACTGATACAAGGTAAAGTGTAGGATAATAGAATGTTGTTAACATAAAGTAATCCAACGTTCGGATAGGACAACGTCTGCCGCGTCCGCTAGTTAATTATATATCTTGTACAACTTCATTTTAATACGAAAAATTTTGATTTTCACTTATTACGTAAATAAACTATTTTACAACGGAAAAGTAATGAATTGTAAATACATTTTTTATAATTATACATTTTGGCGATTAACGCCATCCGTTAGACGATGTAGAATACAACTCCTATTGTAGTACAGTAATATTTTGTTAGGGTATCTAGCTGAAATTTACTTATTCGTTAATTAATTATAATTAATTACAAATAATACCGATTTACACACCCATTTTCAATAGAAAACAGCGCGCCGTAATTCTGAAGCTAATAAAAAAAACTTTAACGTGATAAATTGACCGTTTCGAAAGCCATTCTGCCAAATCCACACATGGACTAAAATGAGGTACACGATTTAATTTCCTGTTAAGAAATACGTATGATTTCTAAATAAATATCCTTTTAAAATCCACTATGTATTGAAAAAGGATCCAAAACACGACTTTTTGAATGAATTTACAGGAAAACAGTTTCGAACTGGCTTCACAAAATGGCGTCTTAATAAGACCTAAAGTGATTCATATCAAACGTTAATACAATGTATAAAAACAAGTTTTGCCACAAATGGACGATCTAAATCTCTTTCGTTGTCAAACAACTGTGATTGATGCAAATTGTATAACGGATTTGAATTGGATTTACAGAATCGTATCAACTAATCTAAAAATATTCTTCGCATTATACTTCAATAAGTTCTGATAAGTGAGTTAATACAATGTATAAAAACAAGTTTTGCCACAAATGGACGATCTAAATCTCTTTCGTTGTCAAACAACTGTGATTAAACAAAGCAAACAGCGATAAGCTGATACGACGTTAGCGGGTTCATTGAGGGGTGGGTACGCAGCTTATCTCGCGTCAAGTTATTTTCGCAAACCTCCTACGTAATGGACAGCGCTGCCTACGTACGGTATCTAGTTTATATATATTGTAATATTAGCGAAACTTTCATCAATTAGCGAAACTTTTATCACGTAGGTGTTATTTTTAATTATATATTTCAAAGTGGCTTTCGCTCAAGATATAAATTTTATGTCAATACACCAATCTATTTAGCAGCTACCATATATTATTTTTAGAGTTCCGTACTTCTATAGAAAAAATCCCTTATAAGATCACTTTTTTGGCCCACTGTCCGTCAAGACCCCTTTTCTCTAGAAAGTATAACATTGAAATTAATAGCAAATACTAACGTCCGTAGTCGCTTGAAGCTATCAAACAATCAACCCTACACACATCCACATATACACACACAGATACACATACACGACACACATACAAATACTTTCATAGTTTTAATTTAAATTCTTATCAATAATTTTTACACCTTTCTGTAACGAATTCCTATTGAATTCATAGATCGACTTGCTAATGTAAGAGCAGAGATTTCCTAACACAAGTAAAGTTTTACTTAAAAGGAATTCTTCAGCTGTAATTTGCTGTAATTGATGGATCTAAGTTTCTGAAATAAATCAATTTTTATTTTTTTTACCTTGCCATATCAAAAACCTGTTCATAACGGATGTGCGCAAAGTAAAACCGACCTCTCTCCTAAATTTCATCTTTGTACGTACCGCGGTTTTCGAGATTACGTAATTGATGAACTTTTGCTTTTATATAGATGTGTGCTTATAGCTTTGCCCGCAACGCCCCTCATGTTAACAGCTGTTATATTTAGCTGGTATACGTCTCGCTTCCACTATAGATTGGTTTTGTAACCGTTTTTAGTGGGTTTAGTTGTTAATTCAAAGTAGGTACTTGTTTGCTTTTATCAGATGGTATAAAGATAATTTCGAAAAGAAAGTAAAAAATTACTTTCCGACTAAAATGACTTTTAATAATAAACATCCCAGGTTTAGTTGTGTTCTTATATTCTTTTAGAATATAAAGACCATCACTCTCAACAATTAGACAAAAATAATGATTAAATACAATGTCGTGGGCATCAGCAAGATTGGAATTAAACTTAGCAAATACTTTGGCCAACTTTTCCGATATCGGTCTATCGAATACAAATACGTTATCAGCAACAAATACATCAATCCCGGCGCGTACACATAATTCGATTACAACGCATCAGATTTGTTCTATATCCGCACATTCGCCAATTGGCCAGACCGTTCGCTTCAACCAGGATAATGGGCAAAGTTTGTAGCTTAGCGAAAAATTAAAAATATATTCCCTCAACCACATTAGAAATTGAAATTGTTCAAGTTTCAATCGTAAATCACACCGGAGTTTCCATATTAATTTTTTAAACTATTTTAGGGGTCTAGGGATTTAGTAATAAAAGATAAGAAATTAATAATCTTCTATTTTATTTATTTCGTTATTTTATAATAATATCAAGAACGCTTTGATGTATACTAAATACTAACCTTTTCAGGCGACTTCGCTCGTAGAGCCCTTAGGCTTCCTTAATCTAGTCCTATCGAAAAATACGTTCTTAGCGGTCGTCTACTATTTATACTTTGGCTAGGCAGGGAAGGGAATACTGGCAGTGCAGGTGAGTGTTAGTGATCACTATAAAGAGCGCGCTCCTAAACCTACACTGGATCACAAGTCCCGGGAAAAATAAAAACCAGCGTTAGAATACCCGAATTGAAGGCACGTTTTTTATATTAAAGCGAGCAAACGGCCATAGACAAATTGCACTGCCATAAGGCTCACTGATGCGTTGATAGCCTTTGAACCAAGTTGATTCACAATTTAAATTTATCAGCTAACTGCACTATATAGCTAAGCATATAATACTAACATATACTTTTTTTAATACCCTGAGTAGCAAGAAAATTAAGGACAGCTCAAGAATCTATATATTCTTACAGATTCGATCCTATTTCAATTAAAAAAAAAAATAACCAGCTACAAAATAACGTTAAATATAACGTTCTCACAATAATTTAACCAAAAAGAAATCAATCAAACAACGCGGTGAGAGAAATGTCACAAACACGAACTAATTATCTCGTCAGCGACTAGTGACGATTTATCACAAAATGATCTCTAAGAATGATCGGTGGGAATCGAACCCACGACCCCCGGAGCAGAAGGCAGGGTCACTGCCCACTGCGCCAACGGGCCAGCCAAATTTATGTTATAATCAAAACCCAAACCCATTTTTATATCTATACTAATAATAGTATATAAACCTAGAGTTTGTTTGTTTGCTTAAACGCACTAATCTCAGAAAGTACTCTAGTCCGAATTGAAAAATTCTTTCAATGTTAGCTAGCCCGTTTATCGAGGAAGGCGATAGGCTATTTATATCGCGATAAAATGAAATCTATTTTTTTTACCTAATTTTACGCGGACAAAGTCGTGGGCTCAGTTAGTATGAATATAAAAATAGTGTTTGGATTGAGCATTAGGCATTGAACAATGGATAATTTAATAATGTTTATTTTATTTAAATAATAAATTGGAACATAAATAAAGGTTCGAAAACCTCAATGTAATTCTGCACAATGCTGTCACGTCTAGTGATGGTGTTGTTGTCGCGTTTCCTTCGGTTTGTGAGACTTCCCGGTGGCCTAAACTCGACATTAAGGGCCGGCAGCGCATCATACAAACATGTAATCAAATAAAGTAATTCCAAAAAAAAAAACTAATGAAATATTTGTATTTCAATTGATAAAATATCTTATTCGTATTTCTTGATTACTTTAGTTTTAAAAGTATTAGATAATCAATGCACATTTGGTCACCACTTCAGAAAAGTTTAAATAAACTTTTGACTTTTTTTTTGTTCTAAGTAAAAATATTATTTCATAAAACATTGTGCCAGTGTCACGTTTTATGGAGAAGACGTAAAGGTGATTGGTTAACTGGCTAATAGCAGCTAATCCAAAATTCGGGCAATCTGCCGCGGCACCTAGTACAGACGTCCAAAATGGTAAAGCACTTGCTTTAAATTTGTATACCATTCTAAAGATAATTTAATGAAAATTAAATTATCTTTAGAATGGCGACGCGAAATATTTCCGAGATAGTCTAAAAATCCTTTGAATAGTTGTTCTATTTTTAAAGATAAGTTTCGTCATGAGAAAGGACCCTATTGTAAATGGACATGAGCCGTGCTCTTTTGGATTGTCCACACAATTTGCATATACTAAATGCTGTTACGATGATATGGAGCTGATCTGGTGATGGATCTTGTAGGGTGGCAATAGGTACTCCTTTATAAGAGGACATAATTCCATCGAGTCTTGGCTCGTATGATTCGTCCTGACGAGTACTTTGTCTTTAGGATAGGATCTCCCGAACAAAATGAGTCAAACCCAAAATAAAAGATTTTTTAAAAGAAATCTTTTCACTTAAAATTTATTTGCAATTGTGTTGCCATCACTTGTAAATGAATTAGCGTGATGATATATAGCCTATAGCCTTCCTCGATAAATGGGCTATCTAACACTTAAATAGTTTTTCAAATCAGACCTTTAGTTCCTGAGATTAGCGTGTTCAAACAAAAAAAACTTTTCAGCTTAATATATTAGTATGGATTAGTTTGCAATAAATAATATTATGGTAAAAAATGGAGATGAGATCTATCCTATGATTTAAGTTAGACTAAATCACAGATAGTTAAGACATTTGATCAAAATCGGTTCAGCACTTTCAAGGTTTATTGTATAATATAAGTTTGTTGTATACTATATATATATATATAGATAAAGGGAAAATTGAAAACACATATTGCGCATTTGTAATTTAATATTTAATCGCTTGGAAAAAAAAACACAAAAATACTTGTTCCTCTAAGTAATAATAGGCATTGGAACAGATTTTAGAAGCTTAATTATTTTACTTTTGGTTGCTACTTTACGTATCTATAAATTATAACTTGAAGCAAAAACTTTTGATACCATCTTACAAAAATTGCGGAAACGGAGGAGTATGAAATTTAGCACAATTATAATTTACTAGCTGTTTCCGCCACGTCGATGGTATAAGGCCTAGAACCTTCCTCGATAAATGGGCTATCTAACACTGTAAGAATTTTTAAAATCGGACCAGTAGTTCCTGAGCTTTAGGATAACAAACCACCATATAGAGGATAGTTTGCGAATGCTAATATTTTTATGCATTATCAATAGGTTAAATTATTGAAATAAAACCTCACGCACACCAATGCCAGACGATTTACACACACATGTATACCTTTTATTATTGGATGGCGTCAAAGCGTAATTATGACAACCATAATAAAATAACAATGTATTTTGTTAGTTATGGTATTAATTATGATTAAAGATGTACGAATACCTTTATAGCTCAGCGGCAAAAGGGATGAGCTTAAATCCGCAATTTACCTGGTTCAAAACCCAACGTCGCTAGGGTATTACGGCACCTACTGGGTCAAGCTTTTAAGCTTATAGGAACAACGAAAATATTCACAAATATAAAATAACACTAAATCTCGAAAACTGCGGGACGTACAAAAATTAAAGAGGTAGTTTTTAGTTAGTAGAGTTCCATAAAGGATTTTTTCGATAGGCCCAGATTAAACGGTTTAAGGGGTCTCGCGAACGAAGTCCCGGAATACAGCTAGTTAATAATACACCGAACTCAAATTACGATATCAAAAAGTGTGACATTATTATTTCTTAACATCATTTAGAATCGCGGCCAAGATCTCTATTTGTTATAAACAAAAGAATATCTTCCTAAACTTAAGTAAGTTAAATCCAAAAACAGGACGCTGGCCTTCTGGTCGTGCAGATGTCCATGGGCGCCGGTAGGCACTTCGGTGCCTGCTGCCTGCTCGTCTGCTCCCTAGTAACTTAAAAAAAAATCTATAGTTAATATATAAAGCTGAAGTATTTGTTTGTTGCTTTGTTTGCTTTAACACGCTAATCTCAGGAACTGCTGGACCGATTTGAAAAATTACTTTAGTGTTAGATAGCCCATTTATCGAGGAAGGCTATATTGTAACGCTTAAATTGAATCTATTTTTGCATCCATTTTACGCGTACAAAGTAGCGGGCAACAGGTTATATAATATAATCAGTAGTTTACTTGCCCATTGTATAAGAGAACCTTAAACGGAGAATGTATTACGTAAACTAATTCAAAAGCGTTTGATATTAACAAAATTCAATATCAACGATGAGATTTTGAACCGAATTTATATAGGATTGATTTAACAAAAATGCGATATCTTTTCTGTAACGAGAGGATGTTCTCTCGTTACAGTAGCCGAAATATGATTTTCCTTTAACACAATAATAGCTTATTTCTTCCGAAATAAACATCTACGTATCTTCTATATTCGATAACCCATTAAAAAACAATCGTGTAATTTAAAGTCATCTTTGCATAATTACATCAAAAAATACCGTAAGTTAATTTAAATGTTAGACAAAGCCGTTCGCAAATCATAATGTGACGCTCGTAGATTGCACGCTGAGATAATATTAACTCTGAGTGGGTATGCGACAGAGAAACCGCTAGTCATGCTGCCGACCAGCCATCAAGACCCCTGTCACAGTAATAACAGACCATAGACTCTTGATGACTTTTTTGGATGGCAAAGAAGGAAAATTAATATACATTTCGTTTCTTAGTTACAAAAAGTGACCAAAAGCGTCTCAGGGCACGCTTATATAAAAGGGTTCCATATACGCGTTACCGATGTTGAACAATTTCAAAAGATGTCCTATTTCGCTCAAAATGATTTTCCTTTAAGAGTTTTAGCACGTCGTATCAAAATGGAAAATGTCAAGTCTCATAGTGTTACTGTTTGGAAATCCTAATGGTTAACATTGTGGATGGACAGACAGACGACCGATGGAGGAAGCGAAATAATAATGGTTCCTTTACGGATCTCTGAAAAGCAATTGGTTTTGAAAGGCATCGATGAAGTAAATAGAAACCATGTGTCAGCTTCGACTCACGATTGGATTATTCCTTTTGTAACGCGTAACGTGTTATTTTACTCCCCACATTTTTTCATACCACTGACGTAAAAAAGCGATTCCTGAGGAGAAAATGGAATTGTGGTTTATGTTTCTAATGTCCAAATAAAATGTTATAAAATAAACGCATTATGACCTGTAAGATAACTACCTACGGTAAAATACGTTAATAAGGTAAAAAAACAATTTGAAATAAAATTACTTGCCCTTTTTTCTGTTTTATCTAAAACGTTACGCGTTACGCTTTGTGTAAAGACTGAACACCAGTCCTGTGTCTCGGCTGCGACATAAACTTTTTTGTATATTTGATCGCTTATTCCAGCTTGTGAAATAATATCAGGTTCGTCGGAGAGTTCAAGTTATGCTGGTCCATCTTCTTAGAGACGCCGAGGGGCCGCATTGACAGTTGACGTTGATTCACCATTGTCCCTTTGGCTGACGTCATTGTGGATTGACTGCGTGCGATATCTGTAATTAAAGACTTCATTTCAATCGTGATCTCGCTTGATGGTAAGTGATTACTTGTCATTCATAAATTACTATAGGAATTCAAAAAGTATTATTTTTGCCGGAACCTATTTTGATTTTGGGGATGTTTCGCAAAAGACCTCGCTAATAAACTGAATTCAGAAAGTTCCTATTGAATTTTTTTCCCGTTCCTTTATACCGTTTTTATCGTATAGTATATGACAGTGATATATATATATTTTTATTTATTGGTAATAATGAGATCTTCATATAGAAATTGTAGGGGTTCGGGGAATGACGTCAGTTGTCACCGGAGTCTGTCACTAGACCGGGATAACGGTAAAAAGAAGAAGAGGAAGAAGGAGAAGAGGAGGAAGAAGGAGAAAAGGAGGAAGAAGAAGAAGAGGTGATATTTCTTCATCTACATTATATGGTGTCTAAATTCTAATTTAAGATGCTCAATAAAGATAGATTTATCTTTCAATTTGATAAATATTCTAAAAAGCTACCCCAGATTCTTAATAATTCAGCCACAAATAAAATCTAAGATTTATTTGGACTTAAGAACCATGAAGGTTTTTTTTTAATTTTCCTCAAATTCTGAATAAGGCCACAACCTAATTTTAGGAATTATTAAGACGTAAGGACTTTAAAGAATTGTTTGAAGACGTTCCTCATATTCTCAATAGGGCCACAAATTAATTATAATAATTATTTGGAGTTAAGGACCATATATTATTATTTTTCTTCAAACGGTATGTAAAAATGGTATTTAATCGGGATTGAATTATTACATTAACAATTTGTCTGACATACACTGAAAATACCTGAGGAACTAAGAAGCTCTTCATTTAAACGTTTGATACAAATGACGCAATGGATTCATTGGACATCGTTTGGGTGGTCTTAATTTCGAATCCTGGCATCGTTATCACGAAATTTAATTCCGATATCGACATTGGATGTTTTCTTTATCATAAGGTCGAAAATTCAGCGGTTTTCTTTGAAGATTATGATGTGTAGTGACAAAAGAAGTGTCGCGTCATCCGTGGCAATTGTACTGGAATGGATTTCGATGACACGGGGACAAGATTTCGGCTGTATTTATTTATTTTGGGACGGTCAAGTTTGGTAAAAAAAATTGTAACAAATAGCCTTTAACGAGCTCTAGACCTCTATAGCTTAATGGTGGAAAGTGTGGATTGGAATATGTTAGGACCAGTTTCAAATCCCGACTTCTGTTGTTCCATCTCCAGGCTCAAACTATTCGGTTAGTTGAAGAGGTTAAGGGGTTAAAGTGTTGTCTGATCCATTGGCGCAGTTGGTTTTGACTCTGCTTTCGCCCGGTGGTTGTGGGTTCGAATCTTTCTTCGTTACGACTTAGGGACCTATAAACACTGGACAGATTTCTCAAATGCCGGTAACTCATCTGCTATACCTATGATGGTTTTGTTGTCTATGAATAATACGAGACACATACAACTTGTAAAATATAAAATGTATAAATGTACCTTAATAAGTACTTATAAAGGGTAACAATAGGTAATTATGTTGCGAAATATGGCAAGCTAGTACTATATCTATATACATCTATAAACGTGAACGTTTACCTATCATCGAAATCACGAAAACCGCGGGACGTAAAGTAGAAATCTGACAAGGAGTTTATAGTTAGTACAGATCCGTTAAGAACGAATTTTATAATAGGGCATGAAAAGGGATGTCTACACGGATGAAGTCACGGGAATGAACTGGTATTTAATAAAAAAATAAACAGTATCCTCTCTTCATATTATATTGTAAACTGTACTAGACGTATTTATTACATCAATCAATTACGTATAAATCAAGTTTTCTCCTTGCTCTTTCCACAGGCTGTCGTTAAGAATCCTTTATTCTATCTTAGTTTTTATTCAAATAGCAATAAGGGTTATTATGGCATAATTGATGAGCTGGTGATGTTACCGGATTAGCTTTATACTAACTTAGCACCTGTCACTATGGTAATAAGGTTCATTGTGGTGTAAATAATTGGTGTTTATATTCCAGGGTCGGCAGATGCATCCATCCATCAACGTCGACGCATCGTGACAATTTGACGTACGAGACAATCCGGCCCATGCAAAATGGAGTAACCCTTCCTGCTGCGATTACATGAAGTCCTATCTTTGTGTGATACTAGCTGCAAACCGTTACTTCGCCCGCTTGCATTCAGTGGTTTTGTTAAGTTTTGAGAGTTTTTATTATTTGTAGAAGAAGAATAAGAATAAGAAGAAGAAGAAAAACATTTATTCGGTATAAAAAAGTTGTATAGAACAGTATTTATTTAGCTAGAAGCAAAGAAGCCTGTGTTATTCCTGGTAAAGCTTTCTACCAGTCTATCAGGCTAGCTAGGTCCCGTTCAAACTGGTCCTGCCGAGTCGGAGATTACCTGAAACAAACCGACAAACAGACAGACCGACAAAAATGTTTTAACTTGTGTTTTTGTTATGGGTTTCGTATACGTATAAAGTAGTTTTTTGCTTCATCTTTTTTAATTTATAGATTTGTTTAAATTAATATATAGATTTGTTTTTAGGTAATACAATAGTAGGTATATCGCCTGCTTAGCGGTAAACTGACCGATAACGTTTTAGGTCTAAAGTGAGTTAATGATACAGGCAGCATCGTTTCGATGTCCTCTATCAGCCAATCCAAGAATTATTTCGAAATTTTCATCCAACACTGAGCTACAGCTATTTTGTATTTTTAACTAAAATAGGTTGTTATTGAAAAGATAAAAAAATAATAAAATATCATGAAAATAACATTTGAATATCACTTATCATTACATTAACTATAATTAAAATACATAATTTGTTACTGTAATGTCTTTTTATCGAATTATAAGCGGAATAAGTCGTAAACGACAAAACGTTTTTTGCGATTTCCCCAAAATCTGCTTTTATGAGTTAAGTCAGTTTAACATAATATGACGTCATGACAACTTCGTGTGTTATGGAGTGAATTTTAATCTTTAAATTTATAATGTTTTGTTTTTATTATAAAAATGACTTACTTGAGAACATTATAAACCTATTTTTCAAAATTTGTTGTCATGCCTATTGAATGTCTTTAAAATTAAAACCTTGATAAAATTGACGGTTGATAAATTAATAAATTTATTAATATAATGCATAAAATCAAGTACTGTAGTGTGCCACGATTTTAAACATCTAGTTCGCAATTGGGACTGGCAATTGGATCTTATAAAAGGGATATTGGTGTTGTATATAAAAAAGTTTTTGGAAAAATGTATAATTTCTTTTCTCACATTATAAAATTAATTAAATAATGGGATTAGAATAATTGTGGAATACATTTGTAGTAACCCTGTATATTACCATATCAAGAACAGATTAATGCTTGGCTCCGGCATTAACGAATTTTAAAGTTATTGACTAAATGCAATGATAACAGTTAAAATAATGCTTTACTACTATTATATGTATTACACGGGCATTTTTTATCATTTCTTTTTAGAGGCACGCTGATCCTCGAAAGTTGTAGCTCTATATTTTTTTGTATTATAATAATTCTGCAAAATAGGTTTAGAAAGGATTTTAAAATTATTTCGTCATTTTCAATTTTTATGGTTTTCAGTTTTTCGGTATTTTCGAAATTCGAGGGCACTGCGTGCTCAGGCTTGTACATATATACTTTTTATGTTAAATTGAACACTATGTTAAAAAAGAACCAGTATGTTATTTAGTATATAATAACAGTTCAATTTAAATAAATTGTACACAGCTTCCCCGTGCGATTTTATTAGTAAATTAGGTGACCTGCGCGGACAATGTGGGACACACCGTCGTGAAGTAAATTTGTAGTTACAAGATGTCTACGAAATTGCTACGTAATTTTTCGTAGGCTTGACACGTAATACTAACCGAATCGTAGAACAATCCAATCATGTATACACTCGGGTGCAATAAAATCGCACACGATTGCATTATTTGTAAAGTGTTTTTCTTTTCTATTTGAAAAAAAGTACATTTTTTTAAAATAAGAGATTAAAGAACATTCACCAGATAGGTATAGAAATAACCTTTAATCCCATATTAAAAAAGTATTTTTTTTTTTAGCACAAAAATAAAATTCCAAAGAATGTTCTCATGTGCCTTTTCATTGCACCCGAATGCATATGCCTATATCCAGCAGTGGATGCATAATGGCTGAAAATTAAAATGATAATCCAATCAAATATTTTGCTAAGTTAGATTATTAGTTTTATAGACTTTTTTTAGTTTTATAGGTAGTATTTAAAGTCCTGTATATATTTATTATTTTTACATTAACTAGGATAAACGCATACATGAAAATTGTAATATTTCTAACATACGTACAAAATTAATCATATCGTAATTTGATAAGTGTATCAAAATATATGTACTCTCGGGTGCAATAATGAATCGTACACGAGAAAACTTTTTTGTAAAATGTTTTTTCTTTTATCTATTTAAAAAAATACATTTTTTTTCAAATATGAGATTAAAGATCATTCACTGGATAGGTGGGTTATGACCTTTAATCCCATATTAAAAAATATATGTACCTTTTAAGTAAAAAAAAATGTTTTACAAAGATTGATTATTGAAATATTACGACGTCAGTTGATTATAAACTGGTTGATAAAGTGTATTTTAAAAAAATAACTTCATATGTGACGAATAAAACTATCAACTAGAAAATTTAATCATGCACAGTTCGGTATTAGAAAGGGATAAGGATAGGTAAAAGAAGATTATGGAATATAAGTTAACTACTAATTATTAGAAGGTAGAAGAAAACCTTTTACTTTTTAATTTTAATTTAATCAAAAATATGGCCGTTTGTGTCACATTTACCATACATATGCAAAGGGATCCAAATCGTATAGGGTACTTCCTGTTGACATAGAATCATGAAATTTGGCAAGAAGCTACAGCTTGTAGCATAAGTCATGGAAACGAAAACAGTAAATTTGTTGCATTAAAAAAAAAGAATTGCAATGATTTTGTCAAATTAAAACTTGGTAAAGTATAACATGATGGTACAGAACCTTCAGCTCGCGAGCCTGTCTCGCACTTACCTGGTTTTTGGGATATAATAGGTCTTTATTTAAATAAATTTAGTATCTAATAAGTAGTCGGCTAACACGACTTCATCTAAGGTGTCTTATAAATGTATAAAATATAAAAACTTAATGGACGGAATCAGTTTACATATCATATCAGTCAATACAAAGTTTTTTTTAACAACATTAGAATACTTACAAAGCTAACTATTCTAGTGACTTGTAATAGTTTGTGATGATAAAGCAGTGAATGTACTTATATGTGATGACTTATTTTAATATGTACTTAAAATAAAAACTCTTGTGTATTTGTAAAAAAATGTATAGCAGTTTTAAAAGCGTCAAGTGGTTATTCTATAGAGCAAAAAATTACCTTTTTATACCCATTAGCAATTAAAATTTACCTTGTAGACAAATTAAAATTATACTTAATATTTTTTCAAGTTACATAACACATGCACAAGTAGTTATAATAAATTTTCACACATGCTTTAACTTTCAAACAAATTACGTTCTACTAAAAGTTTATGTATAAATTGTAAAGGATCATTCGTCCTCAAATATCGGTTGACAAATTTTTTCAACATCTCCGTCTCGTTTAGGCGTTCACATGATTAATGAATACGTATTACAAAAGACAATATTATTGTACTATTTATTTTTTCCCATGAATAAATTAATATTAGGAATAATTTACATATGTATAAGTTTTATAATAACGTATAATTATTACCATATACTTTCTAACTATTTATTATCCTTAAACTAACCATAACTTTCTAGACAAATTAAAAAATATATATATTAATAAGTAAACTTTAACGAAAGTGGCAAATGCGTTGTGTAATGAGGCTTTCATTTGAATATCTGTACTTTTTAGTCTACACATTATTTGTATGTAACCATTGCCTGTCTTCCAAAGAAGTTAAAAAAATAAATACAAAGGTAAGCAGAAGTCCATTTTATACTAACCAATTCAAACGATTTATTAGCGATTATAAATGTTACACAACTTTTACGATTTTTTTAACTCCTCCCCCGCCCTTGTCACATTTTAGAAGCCTCCTTTCATTGTGTGACATCACACAATAAAATATACTGCAGTTTCTCTTCATTATTTTGTGTTGCTATGTTAATAAAAGACAAAAAATTTAATTTTTTGGTGGATGATGTCACAATCTTTATGGTACTCTAATGTCCCTTTAAAGTGTGGCATTATTTATGGTTGACCCCTTGTTTTCATGTACAATCATGTATCGTTTCTTTTTGTTATATGTGATTTTTTTCATATACAGAAACAAGATTTTAAAATCTATAATAAGACTAGTTAGATTCTTCAGAATCAAAAATTATCAGAATAAAAGGAAGTATAAAAATAATAATTTAAACAATAATATAAAAGAGAAAATTAGAGATGAGACAAAAGACAATTTCTACTCTAATTTTAATAAAGGAATAAATTATAATTTAAATTAATAGCTAACACCCAAAACCTCTTCCCCATTTAAATTATTCATAGTGTTTGGGAACTTGTTTTGATTTGTTCAAACATAATATTATTAGTATGGAAATTCCCTATGCCTATGGTATCAAAAACCCTGACTGCTATTTCGTCTCAAGTAGGCATAATATACCTACTAGTGCGTTTTCAGTTTTGGACATTTATACTAGAGACGAATAAGCAGGTTCACTAACTGACTGTAAGGTACTGTAATTGTACATACCATACGACCAAAAGGTAGCAGATGCGTTGCTGGTATTTAAGAAAGAGTAAGTTTTATCGCTTCATAAATACCGAAGCTGATAACGTGTTCCGATAACCTTACTATAATATTATAAATGTGAAAGTTATTCTATCTGTTACGTTTTCACTCCTAAACAGCTAGGGATTTAGTGCGCGGTACTTTATTATAACACGTAAATTTGCGAAACAATTGTCATAACAATCATCATCATATAGGACTTTAGCATCTGTGACAGATGTAAGGCAACGTCAGATCTGAGAGCACTTGCGATGATAGCAAAGTATACCCAAGCGGGATTTACAACTGCGTCCACAGTGCTGCGGGTTTAGGATAGGTATTGCTATAATTTTGGCGTGCCTGTGTGTCCCGCTTTTAGGCCAGCCTCGCAAGCCATGTCTTGTCATGCCTTTTCAGGCCATCCGATGTGGTTTTCTTCCACTGGTCCCTGTGTTCAGCTCCTGTGTGTTCAGGTAGAAAAATCGATGCCGAATGAGATTATGTCTTGCATCTTACAGCTTTGAATCTTAACATCGGACGGCCCACTGGGCGCTGCAAAATATCATAGTCAATAGTCATAGTATCAGGTATTAACCACTAAAGACCATCTTCGCTAACACATTGACTATGTATTTTTTTTCAACTTTACTTTCACTTCCTCATTAGTAATAAATTCACTAATTTTCTCGTCACTGCTGAATTTTACTCGTTCTTCTACTTTGATACGTTCATTTCGATTAACAGATGTTTTAGTTTTGTTAATAAATTCTTGTAACTCGACTTTCTTCACAATCTCTTGATAGCTCTCATACACATTTTTAACGTCAAAATAAACATTAGTCGGAAAAATTGTCACCAAGTCTTCATTAAATTTTTTTCTCTTCAAGACATACTCAACATATTCAGATAAAGTTGGATATTTACCTGATTCTTCTACACAATTAATAAACATTTTGTACAAAGACAAAATCCTGTTAAATTCAAGGGAATCGATAGCTCTGTAGGTTACTTCTATTTTATCTTTATCGTCGTCGTTCTCAATAACTACTTCCCGGCTATTATTGACCAATTCCGTGTAAAATGATTTGTTTTGGTCGATGGCAAAAAAGGGACGGAACGTCTTTTCACAAATTTCAAAAGTGATTCCCCCGGCTTTAGATGTGTCCAAATTACCTTCAATGTACAACAAGCGGACGTAGTCATTCAGGTGAACTTTTTCCTCAACTATATCGTCGTGCAACATCTCCTTGTGATACAATTTTAGGTAATTCAATTGGTACAGATTATATGGCTTATCAATTTCACTGACTAAAAATCCGTCTACGCTTTTGAATATCTTTGCCAACAAGTAATAAACTTTGTCTCTGCGTGTTGGGATTCTCTTCAAAGTCATTACTTGACTAATAAGTTTTATTCGTTTTTCGATAGTCTCCAGATCAAGATCATAATTGAAGTATTTTAAAATTTCTATCATATAGTGCGCTACGCCATAATACATTCTCAAACGTTCGTGGTTGAAATTCTGGCTATCATTTTTGAAAAGGCATGTGGACATTTCAACACAATACCACAGCGCGGAAAGCAGTGATGTTTTCTCTTCAGGATCCAGTGGCAAAGATGATAGCCCAATTTTGCACTTTGTTTCACTGATACGGCGCAAAGCGTATTTTTTAAACTGTTCAACGACGTTTCTGTCCATCCACTCCTTGTTTTCACAGTTTTTCCACAGCACAAAGTAAAAAAGCCCAGCATTGTAATTGACTTTTTTGCCATTGAAATACGTCGCCGACAAAATATAGTCATTGTATTTATCAAACTCTTTGATGTCTGTCAGCACAAGGCCACCATGAAACGGTTTTCGGGTTCTAGGCTCAGTCTTCTTATCGTGTGCCAACAATTGTTTGTAAACATTCAAAGTGTAAAAGTATCCGATCGAATCGCTTAAATCTTGGTCGTTCATCAAAAATAGCGGACACTCCATGGTTGATTTGAACTTACTAAAACTGGCAGGTGCCACTTCTTCACATTGATCTCTGTGGAAAATGATTTTGTCCATCAAACTATACTTAGTTAAGATTACAACAGGAACCCCTTTGTTGTCATCCAGAATAATGTCAGGAAACTCGATTTCTTGTTCGGGTGTGAAATTAACATCAACGATTTGCTCCTCTCCAATTGATTTGTTAAACTGTGTATTAAACTTCAAGGCGTCAAACGAGTACGACTTTGTGTCACTAACGATGTAATTGATTAAAGTTGAAATTGATTTCTCAATTTCAACCTTATCTGCATAGAACGTTGCGTTAAGATTTTTGTACCAATCCGTCTTCACAAATTCACGCAAGAATATATTTCTATCCTTTGTTTCTAGGTTAACTTTAGTTTCTTCAGTTTTAGATGATAGCTCGTTAAACAATCGATCTCTTAGCTTTTTCAATTTATCGATTTCTTGCAAAGCATTTGCATCGTGTTTAAATTTATTGATGAACTTCAACTTGATGTAAGACTTCAACTGGTCTCTTTCAATTGCAAAGTTGTCGATGTTGATTTTGGCATAATCAAATTCTTCAGAGATATTTGTATTGTCATAAAGCTCATTGTTACGATAAGCCATGCAACGACTCTTGAAGAAAGACGTTGCTACTGACATATCAATACTGTTCAAGTTTTCATTGAATGCATGGAAAACAACCGTTTCGTAATGCATGTCCGCGTTTCTTTCGAAACATTCTATTACACTTCTTCCACCGATTAAACCATCCGTGATAATATACAACAACTTGATTTCGGCTTTGTCTAGATCAAAATTATTTTTTAAGCAGTCTATAATTGTTTCTGGTGCTGTACCAAAGAGTCCACCGTTGCATTTAATATACGTTGATCTAGTCACGTCTTCATCGACTTCCCAACAAAGGTTTCCCCAGTGCAAGTAAACAATCTTCGATTCTGTTTGGGGTTCACCAGCAATCAATAGTTCTTCTTCGATTTTTTCCACGTCTTTTTTGAACTGTTCAAGAGTTGTCAAGCCGTTCTTATGGTAGTACTGAACTCCATTCGTCGAAACCGAAAAATCTTTAGCGTAAATAAAATAATTAACCATTTTCAATATATGTTAACTATTCTTTTTCTACAAGAAACAAGTTAGCGCCTATTGACAACTAATGAATCCTGATTTTGTATTGTAGGTAGCGAGTTAATTCAAGTATTTTCATCGATGGTACGTGTTAGTAAACAGATTTCGCTGTTGGCAGGACAGTTCTGAAACAAAAAATACATGTTAGAATAGGCTAGTTGACTATTTTTCAGAACCTATTATATTATGCCTTGTAGTCAATTAAACCCAAATATATAATAAAAATCTTACAGCGAAAAACAAACTTTCACTTGGTTAATTTTGCGTTTTTTAATATCCACAAAAATTTTAGCGCCGAAACGCTCTGCCTATCACAGCGTCTTGTATGACGTAATGTCTTGCCAAACAAACAAATGAGGCTTACTTGGAAAAAAATATACCAACCGAATTGAGAACTTTTTCCGAAATCTGTTAAAAATTTTATTATGATTTCTTTTAGTGGAAACTACCCTATTGTAGAAAACAAAATATAGTACAGTCTAAGTACGACTGGAAATTATTCTATTTATACCAAATAGAAAGAGCACAAGGAAGCAGTAACTTTAAAATCGAATCCTCCCTCCTCTCGAAATTGAAATAGAACTAGGAAACGTATCAAGGACCCAAACTCGGACTCGAATAAAAGTTTTTAAGGCTCTACGGAATAATAATTCACAAATTAATCAAGACGCGATAAATAACTTATTGTTATCAGGTGGAAGCAATGTAATGCTTTTGTGCAACGCTATTGCGTTTAAGTTTCTCAACTCTCTCTGAATTGTGAGTTTATACATCAGAATAACACATAAGCTATAAATTATAAAGATAATGTGTGAATTGTCCAAAATATAACGATAAATGTCAATGTCAAGTAAGTAGGAGACAATTCTTCCATCTGCTAACTGTTCTGGCGTGCGCTGCAAAAACCGTTAGAGTTTAAAATAAATAGTGTATGAAGAAAATGTTTTACTTAAATAGTTTTACAATGAAGGCCACGACAACATATATCTATAATTCTTATTTACGCCATTAACACCAAAATAATGAACCATCATTGAACGGGAACGGGAAAGGAAACGGGGACGAGAAGAATGTTATAAGACAATACTGTTACGGACAGATGATACAAGAACGGTATGGCGGCGTCTTCGAACGTGGACGCCGTCGGACGGACTGATCCTGGCTGGCACTAGTACGTAACATAGCGAGCGAGATAGGCACGTCTTGTTAGGAGCGAGCACGGCTTATCCGTACTCGTCAGATTTATTCACGGACTTCAATAAAATTTTAAACAATATTTATTTATCATTTCTATCGATTACTATTAGTTTACGATATTAAACATGGCGAACTTTCTTTTCTTATGAAGTTGACGATATTCGTGTATAAAAACAAAAATTCCGTTTTTTTTAAATATCACTAACAGTTGTCACCAATATGGGATATGGGATAAGAAAAATATGGGATATTAACCAGGCAATTTAAAAAAATTTAAAATAATGTGGCATTCTTATTGGATTCGTGTTTTAGTATGAATATCATTTTGAATAAATATTTGACAGTCTAAGTGATTAAAAAATTTGGCGGATATTTTTAATAAAAAAAATGGACAAAACTTTCAAAATTAAGATAATTTTGTTTGAATTCCTATTGGATTCGTATTAGCAAAACATAGCAGTTTGCGTTAGATGGGGAACAAGGGACTACAGATCGTTATTCAATATAAGATGATCTGAGAAAAATATTTAATTCTAGCTGTGCCCGTGACTTCATCCGCATAATATTAGGTGAAATCGTTAAGCGTGATGATATATAGCTTAAAGGCTTCCTCGATAGATGGGTTATCTAACACTGAAAGAACTTTTCAAATTGGACCAGTAATTTCTGAGATTAGCGCGTTCAAGTTGTTTTATATAATCGCATATTGAGGAATATTCATATCCCCACAAACTCATAAGAGGTTTTTGGATATGAAATTATATACATAGAACTTGCTGTATAAATTCATTTTAAATAAATAAATAAAAAATAAGTAAACCAATAAACGAACTTTTCAACTTTATATATTAAGTATAGATTTTTGATTTAGTAAACCCAAAAATATCAGACATTAAGACGTAAACGGAAATCAAAGTGCAGCCGAGAAGCACGTCTGAATCAAAGGCCTAAGGGTTTTAGACGCGTTCTGGTACATTAGAATAGTGGCTGACGATACCTCTAGTGTTCCTAACTTCATATTATATTAGAGCAGCGCAATTTGATGACTGAATGAGTTTTTTCGTAAATAAAATGAGTCAAAAGCGAAAAAGAGATTGGCAGTTTCCAAAGGAAACTCCTTGAGAAATAAAATTTTTACGAATTGACAAGGTTTTCGTTATTTTCGATACTTGCAACATTTTTGGAACTGAATTGTTAAAAAAAATTCTTTATATTTTTGACTTTCTCTTTTACGCAACATTAAATTTATATAATAGACAACACAAAAGTCTCTATCACAAAGATTTGAGTCCTGTATTTTGATTTATTTTTTAAACAACATAAAGGATCATGTCTATAATGGCGTATAAAGTTACGGGGCATTCAAAAGCTTAATCAACTGTTTAATCAAATGGCTAGCCTCTTTTCTTTCGACTTTAGACTTTATCTACTTACCGACTTGTTTTGACTTCTTTTTATTAAATTCGACTTGTTTTGACTTGATCAATTCGATTCGACTAGCTTCAACTACATTCGATTAGAATTGACTAGTATCAACTATCATTGTATGAGGTATGTACGTATCGCGGTAATTTGTTTTAATGTGTCAATATTTTATTCGCAAATTGCAAGAATCCTGTCAGCGGTTCGATAAACAACGAAAACTTAATTTCAATTTTTTTTTATAGTAATCTAATAACGCCGATGACCGAGGAAGAGGTGGCGAGATGACTTGGACGCCTTAGCGGGAAAGTCGTGGACTCAAGTAGTTCAGGATAGGAAATAACGGTTTGTGAGGGGGAGGCCTGTGCCAAGCAGCGATACTTTGGAATTTTTCCAATAGATGACGCTACCACTAGACCTTTCGTCTGACATGCCAATAGCATGTAAAGTCATAACTACTCGAACAATTGAGTGTTATTTATTTATTTATTTATTACTAAACTTAAATCTATCTTAACAGGCTTAACCTAATTCGATAGTTAAGTTGACTAAAAAACTGACAATTAAGCATAAACAAAAAAGGAACTTATATTTTTAACAATTAATATCAGACTTACCTAAAATATAAAGAGTAACTTTTATGAACTCGCCCAAGTAACATTGGAATAAATCCAGTTGCTCGGCAACCTCGTTGAGCGTACGGATGGCTCGCGATTATAACATTAGATGTCGCGGGCCACAGCTAGTCATGTATATATAACAAATTAGCATTTTTTTTTTATGTTACAAGGGGCAAACGAGCAGGCAGCAGGCACTTAAGTGCCTAATTTTGTTGTAGAATTAATTAGAGTTATTGTTAACGTATCTACTTTTATTAAATATAAGGGTAA
The DNA here is from genome assembly GCA_024363005.1 of Charaxes varanes. NCBI lineage: Eukaryota > Metazoa > Arthropoda > Insecta > Lepidoptera > Nymphalidae > Charaxes > Charaxes varanes. Next base: position 6,632,810 of record JANCMC010024009.1, on the reverse strand, counting down.
TTTCTAGTCTCAAACACTAGTCTAAAGTAGATTAGAATATACTAGTCCAGCATTAGGCGTTTCAAGAAGCAAGGGACTCATGACTTAAGTGTAGGTACCCATGTGGAAAAAAAATTCTTAGTCCGAAGTCTTCCAATCAAGCTGACTTAAAAAGGGAAAAGAAGTTAATTGGACTGAGTGGCTAAAGAATCTGTTAAATAATTTTTCAGACTTTGTAAGACTTTTTCAATTAAAAAAAATTAGTCTTAAATCATTAGTCAATATTTTTTTCCAGAATGGTATCCCATTAAGGTCGGCAACTTTTGGGCAAGCAAGGGCCACATCGATGAAAATTAGATGTTGGCTGGCCACACTTGTAAACTAATTATTCGGAAAGTCATCTTGACACTGGCCGATTGTTTTATGAAATAATAATTTTACATAGCATGTCAGTAGAAAGATCTAGTAAGAACGTCGCGTCATCTATTTAAAGTATTCTGAAGTAGCAACAAATCCTGCTTTTTTTGTATTTTTTATAATCTTTTCACTTTTCCTCTTCTTTCTTCTAAAATCTTTCTTTTCTTTTAAAACTTCCCGGATATAAGGAGAACAGAACAATCAGAATTCAAAATGGTTAGCCGTTTTTGAGCTTTAACGAGAATAACGAACGAAGATTGATTTTTATTCATATAGATTGTGAAACCAACCATGTGAAATTATGGAAGCTGTTGTTTATTAATCATAAATGAGTCATACTTCAATTATTATTATTCTTTTTAGTACCTAATCTTTTGAGTTATAATGAAATTGAACTTAATGCGCATGAAACTTCACAAGAATTAAAAGAAAGATATTGCCCTATTTATGGACGATAGGTCTGGTGTGAATACCATCTATTGGAATTATTTCGAAGATACGAGCTGCTCTTCATTTTTTGGTACTTATATTTAAAATATTTCTTTAAATTATCAATATTGAGGGAGATATAACAAGATGAATTTATTCATGCTCTACAGTAATGTATGATTTGTTCTGTGCGTCTCAATCCCAATAACAAAAAAGAAATTAAGACCATAATGCAATTTTTCATAAATTGGTTCTGGAATTGTAAATATAAGCAAAAAAATCTACAGACTTTGAGAAAATGTCGAGTCAGCTAGTTTGATAATGTGAAATATTAAAAGTAAAATATTTGGTCAAATAAAGTCCGATTAATGCAGTGCCTTGTCTTCATAATTTTTCTATATGGCTCGGAAACGTGGACCTTGCGACTACAAGACCGAAGAAAAAATGACGCTTACCTATAACACAGGCATTAAGTTGTCTACCTTAGGAACAGACGGCCGTGTGTCATATAGTCCTGTATATATTTATATTTATTTATTTATTTATCAATTGTAATTACAGACCATGTTGTAACAGATATATGTATAAAACTAGCTGTACCCCACGACTCCGTGAGCGTGTGCCACTCTTATCACTTAGAGGTTTAAAAAGTCATTTTTGGATAAGGATTAATATTATGTTTATAAAAAGACCTTCACAAATAATGCATTATTTTAGAACAAATTTGATTGGCATAAAAAAAAGGTTATACTGAGCCAACCTTAAATATAGATATGTTTGTCGTGGACTTTTATTTAGAACTTTTAAAGGGGAAATTTTGGCATACATGACTTTTGCGAAACTTTAACCATTTACGCAGCGCACGCAGCGGAAGCTCTCAAATGGGAAAAAGAACCCCTCTAAGTTGCAGAAATAATTTACTTTGACAAGATAAATTACAGTCACTGAGAGCACAGAGTCCGATGAGTAATGAATGAATTGCGTGGGATAGTTTTAGTATCGAATTAGAACGTATGCTCTATAGTAAGATAGAGGCTAGCAGCAGTTTATTTCTACTCAATATACAGGGTGGAAAAAAAATGTAGCCATATCAAAGTACCGCCAACTTTGTGATAAGGCTACATTTAATGGCCTAAATAAAATCACAAAAATCATTCATCTCGGAAAAAAGAGGTTACAGATATTTCCATCTTCATCCCATTCTTGAGCGCACAATGTATCGTGAACATTTGGGAAGCAATCGTCAACAAAATGTTGACGCGCAAAACAAGTCAACGACCCGCGCCGCGCTACCCCTGTTACGTACTTTTAAGTTTTATTTGCATTGCGGTTTTATGTAAAAATATTGAAGAAATTTGTTTCTGATTTAAAATCGTATTTAGATTCCGATTAAGCCACGACCACCTAATTGGTCTCTAGTTTTGTATCATACACAAATGAAAATATAAAATAAATAGCTAAGATTATAATAACGAAATGGAATACTTTCTTAGTAAAAATAGAATTAGATTAGTTCCTGGGCAAAATCTTTGAATTAGTAAAACAATACCAGCAAAATATTAAATTACTCATTACTCTCTTTGATGTGATTTTCGCGGAGATCAGAAGTTTCTTTTTGGTGTGATTAAAAGTTAATACAAATAGATGTTAATGTTTTTAATTAATTGAATCTGTTTTTGAGTCCAACAAAACATCTCTGCTTTTTATTATTGCTAAAGATTGCCGGTTATCACGATTGTGTTTCGACATCATCCAATATATGTGTCTGTAAATGTTATTTTAATATACTAATATTGCATATTATAAAAAAATATTAACATTCGCACTACTTTCTCTATGTTTTGAAGTTATTTATCGCGTATATTCGGAACCCTGCTATATCAGCGTGCAACGCTCTTAGCCACTTTTATACTATACTAGCCGTACCACGTGACTTCGTCCTCGTGGACCACTTTTATCGCTTAGGGGTTTAAAAAATTGGTTTTGAATAAGTTTCAATATTATGTTTATAAAAACACCTTCGCAACTAATGCATTATTTTAGAAAAAAATTGATTGGCATAAAAAAGGCTGTACTGAGCTAACCTGAAAAGATAGACATATGCTGTCGTGGATTTTTATTTAGAATTTTTAAAGTGGCACGATTCCGTTGTACATGGTTTTTGCGTAACTTTAACCGTTTACGCAACGCACGCAGCGGTAGTTCTCAAAAAGGAGAAAAAAACCGTCCATTTTGAAACATTCTTCATTGGTGCTCCGCTCCTATGAGTCCTAGCCTGATGATATATAGCTTATAACCTACCTCGACAAAAGGCTATCTAACACTAAAAGAATTTTTCAAACCGGACCCGTAGTTTCGGAGATTAGCGCGTTCAAACAAACAAACTCTTTAGCTTTATACATTAGTATAGGGTATAGATTCATACATTCATTAGCAACCACGAGCAAAATGATGAATGAACTCGATACGTATCACATCCGTGTTGTTAATTCCATTGTCGTATTATATTTACAACTGATACTATCTTAATAAACATTTTCCATCACGTTCCAGAACATTCGGGTCGAGTTGTATTAAAAATCTATCCCACTTTCTAATAGTTAGTTATAATATCAATTTACTGGCACCATGAGTAATTACAACGAATGAATGCTCTTGACAAATACGTCGAGAAGTATGTACCGTAGAAATTTGATTGGTCTCGGTCCAGGGTACAAAGGTAAGCCGGTTTTCTCACTCCAGTTCAAGCTATAGACTCTACTGTAATAGTCATAGGAGCTATTATATTTTATGGCAATGATTGTGTTATGAACAACGTAGATTGTAAAAATAAGACACGTCGTGTCAAAGAATATGGATTTATTTATACCTATATATTTTTTAAATTACTTATGTTAACACTGTTGGGCATTTTAAAGATAGGTACGTTTATAGTGGTCCAATAAGAATTCAAAGAATATTCCAACAGACAGAGTGGAAATTCAATGAAATTCTGTCCACACTTTAGAAGAAATACAAGATTACAAAATATAACTAATATGATTTACTTGAATTACTATTGGGTGGGTTTTCCGGCGTTAAGTCAACGAGTCCCACACAGTCGAGACTGTACTAGAGTATCTGGTTCAATGTCGACTGGGGGGCGAAAATACATTTTTCAAGAATAAAAAAAATCAATCTTATTAACATCTAACTAGAATTTTTAAGTTCAAATATAATATTGCTTGTTACTTAAATAATTTTAAGCATCTTCGGTAGTCCGTTGGCTCCTACCTTACTGAGACGCCATGGCGACGTCGCCATGGATATCTGCGGTTGCCAAATGAGTAGCCTGTAGTAATCGTGGCTACGCTTCTAATCTAGCAAAGTTGTCAAACCGTCGCTAAGTGAGTTACCAGACCGAAATTTTAATATGAATTGTTTAGATACGTAACCGACAACATCGCCATGACGTCTCGGTGTGGTAGGGCTTTTACTATATATAAAACCACTTGGTTTTATATATAGTCTTATATTAGACTTTCTAAACCAAATTTGACCTCATTTTTAGGCTTTGGACACGCCATTTTTGGCCTAACATTAACTTCTTTCTCAGTTTGCCTAACTTTGAGCTTCTCTCATAATATTAACTGTTTTTTCCTACAGTTGACTTACTTTGTGCTCATCCCTTTGTCCTCTCTCATTAGGTTGGATTAAACTTTTTACATTATATTAATGATCAAACGAGATTTTGAATATTGCAAGATCAGTTCCAATCAGGAATGCCTTATCGAAGTAATGTCAAAGTTAATTAGTCCTTTATTATAGAAAAGGCACCTGCTTGTGTTAATAAAAAAGCTCACGTAAATAAGCAAATAACACCTTTATCAGTTTTATTTCCAAACATAAACCCTTCAATGGGTTTCCGCTTAAACTGGTTTTTGATAAAAAATGGAAACCACCCATTGTGAAGCGCTATCACGCGTAAGATTATAAAGACACCCCTAGTTTAGATAATTTATTAGGGTTGTTTGATTGATGTTCGCGATTAGAAACTTAAGCAGCTTACAGATTAGCCCGGGGGCTCCGAGAATTTGCATATTTGTCAAGGGTTTGTAGAAGTAGTTCACGCTCTAACGACTTCTTTATGCCGCGTCGGTTTAAATGTTAAGGGTGGATTGAATTTGTTAATTACTCAGTATGACCTGCACATTACTGAACCATCGGAGATGCAATATGCTACTGTTTTTGATATGAGAGGCTAGCTGTTTCTTTATTGTGTAATAATGACATTTGCAATTTATTTCTAAAACAGACGGAACTTATGTTCACCAAAGATAAAGGGTTCGTGAATCAATAAATAATTAGTTTGATATGGAGTCATCACGCGGCGATACCAAAACAAAACCACGAGATTCATTCAACTACGAAACACCTGTTCTGAATTAAAGATTAATGTGTCGGCTTGGGGAATCGGACTCGTGGCTTAATGGTTCCGTAGGCTTTAACAGCTTAATTTACTTCAGGCCAAAAGGTTTTTTGATGTTTCTTTTCTAATCAAAATTTAATAGACTGTCCCTAAGTAAAGTAATGGAGGGAGAAACTGATAGACACTCCGACATCTTCTTCTTCTTAGGTTTACACGGTCTAGCATCAAGATCCGCTTAGAACGGCAATATATCTTGCTGGTTGTAAAACAGATGAGGAAGCTGATTGATAAACTATCGCACGCAGCCTTATCGGAAGATATATTTTAGCTTTAGATAAGTGTTATTAACGAATACCATTCTAACATTTAAAGTCTAAGTCAAAATTTATTTAACCTGTGAGAAAGGCGCACCAAGGTGGAAAGTTTTTCGGCGAGGAATTAAAGGTGCTCAACCACCGCAAAGGAAGATCTTCGTATCCGGGCTAGTTGGAGTTGCCCGGGGCGGCCACGCCTCGCCGACAGTTGTTCGTCGGAAAGTCTATATATAGTGATCGTAAGTAGAAACTTCGCTTGCGTGAGTTAGTTTTTGTACTGCGGTCGTCGTAATCCGTACAGCGCCATCTAGTTTGCTTTGGTGTAACCTTTTCCACTCGACGTCATTGCCATCTTGTTATGTACAAACAAACGATTAATGTTGTTTATTTGTTTTTATGTAGTATTAATTTAGATACTCTATCTGATCAATATGATGATAATATGCTAATCTGGATATTATTTTAAAGTTACAATATAAGTTAGTTTTTTTTCTAGCATTTTATTGAATGTGTTTTTTTTTTAATTGAATTGAACATGCAACACCTGAATATAAGAATTTACTCATTTTATTTTATCCAAGTCAAGATATTACACTAAAAAAGAAAAATTAAACGATTGTGTGTATGCGTATATTGAAGCGTCTGCATTTGGAATATAATATTTTTGCGTTTGCGAGACTAGCAAAAAACATAAGAAGGTGCTTTTTAAAAACTAAACGCAATATTACTGTTATTAACATCTGTTAAGAACCTAAATAAAAGAGCGTCGAGTTGTATTAATTATTTCTCTTTACGCTTCTTCTATTAATTTATGATTTGTCGCGACACCGCTTCGTAGCGAGCTCATGAGGAAGGACCCCGGACGGGTTCGAAACTAGTCGGGCAATCCCGATATAATATACGCGTGAGTTTAAAAACCGTTTTTATAATTAATATAAAGTAATCCATCTTATAAATTGGACTAAGGTACATGTTATGAAATTTTATCAAAACCTTTTCAAAAGCATTTATTCGCTAACGTATGTCAAAATGTAAATTCACTTAGACATTTATTCAGTCACAACAATCATTTCACGGTTTACTTGATAAAAATCTTTTCGGCGTACTCTCCGAGGGTTCATAAATCTCGAGAGCCGCTTATGCATAAAATTTGTCGGATCAAACATCGGGCGAGAGTTAAGAGCTTCAGATTATATCCAGGCTTAAGGTCACAGTGCATACTTAAGCCGATATCAAACAGGCTAGCTCTTGAGAGGAGAATGGAGATCCGGGGGTCGTGTGTTCGATTCCCGCCTCGAGTCTGGGTGTATTATCTATATGTATGAAATTATATATTTCTACAATAAATAAATAAAAAATATTTGTGTATTGCATGCGTCTGTTACCTATAACGCAGGCATTAAGTTGTTTACCTTTTAAAAACAGATGTCCAAGTGTCATAAAGACCTGTATATATTTATTTACGATTTATTCCGCTTATATTTCGATACAAACGACAACATGGTAACAAATTATGAATTTTAATTATAATTAATGAAGTGATGAATGATATTTAAATGTTATTTTAACGATATTTTATTATTTGTTTGTCTTTTTAACAAAAACCTAATTTAGTTAAAAAGACAGTGTTGGATGGAGATTTAGAAATAATTCTTAGATAGGTTGATAGAGAACGTTAAAACAACGCTGTCTGTATCATTAACTGAAATGAAATATAATTATAGTGTCTAGTCGAAGTTAAATTATTTTACTAAATTTCACACAAAATTGCAATTTCTTTCTGTCTGTCTGTCTACCTCTTTGTTCCGAATAAACTTCGAAACGGCTGTACCGATTCCGACGGCACTTGAAACTCCACTTCAAGCGGGATCGGGATCGAACTTATTACCTTTCCGATTTCAATCAACGAATGAGCTATCGGGTCATGAATTAAAAGAAAGACCACCTACGCTAATCTATCTTACTTACAGTGTTATTTAACCTCATTAAAACCACATAAATTTTGATAGTCAATGCAGTTCCGAAGGTTTAGTGTTTCACAGATAACACGCATCGTGATCGACCCGCATTGATAACGGCTGTTTACTCATCAATAGTAGTAAAACTCCTTAACTGATAAGCTGATATAACACTTATCTACGCAATTACGCGGTACACTTCTGATAGAATCGGGCGCCGATAATAACTGGATGATTTTCTTCGGATGAGACTTCAACGCTAGTTGACGTTATCTTCAAGTCATGTTCCAGTGTTTCATGTCGTATAAAAATGATGGGAGGAGTGATGTTTTTTTTATCCCTTTTTTCTATCATATTCATTATTTTCCTGAAAAGGGGCAATGCATATTGTACTTTGTTACAAGGTTACATGCACCAAAGCTATTTAAATAGCCTTAAATTCAACATTTTTGACCCCATTAGCGACATTGTAAAGTAATATTTGGGAAATATCATCTAAAGGGAGCTAACTCAAACATTTGCAATAAAATCTAAACAAATCCATTAAATTCAGAAGCGACAAAATAAAATAAAAATTTGAAGAGATCAACATAGGTAATAGCAAAATAATTTAGTGTACGTAGGTTTTAAAGAAGTAATATAAGCGTTTAATAAAGTTTAATTTCTTTGTAGTTATTTATTTCCTATTATAAAGTCTATTTAAGTGAATTGGTCTCTGAATGGTTATCTATTAATTAGCAAACCATTCAAATAAAGTTCAAACATATAAATTATTAGTTGTGCCCGCGACTTCATCGATAAAAAAAATAGATTCAATTTTAACGTCATGATATATAGCCTATAGCCTTCCTCGATAAATGAGCTATCTAACACTGAAATAATTTTCCAAATCGGACCAGTAATTCCTGTGATTAGCGATTTTAAGCAAACAAAGAAACAAACTCTTCAGTTGTATTGTCATTCATCATTGTCCATAAAGGGGTGACTGAAGTCGAGAGGCCGATAGGAATTCTTCAAGGAAACTCTCAAGGACCTCGGTATCCCGAGGATCGTAATACCATACTCTTGGTTCCAAAAATAAACCAGGTGCCCTCAATACATCTTACATATGATCTAGACTTATAAATTACTCATAAAGACTTGCAAAACTTCCATACAATTCATAAAACAATTAGGATTTTAATAATGTCATACATTATTCTATCTATAAAAGCCCTATTGCGAAATAGTTATTCATAATTTACGATTGGTTAAGAGTCATTATTTCTATAAAAACATTGATTTAATAAATAATTAATAACTCTATATAATTCTCTACTTTGTCTGCCTCCGAATACGTTATATTTTTTTCAAATCTATTTGCCAGATTTTAATATATTAACGTCTTCCAACTTACAATTAATGCTTAATTAGTAGTGATAGTCCGTTCAAATACATATAAATGTACAGATAACTGGAAGAGTTCATTGGAAGCACGAACCGTTATTTCACGTTACGTTTCGAACGTAAAAGTAAGAAAAACTATCGAGAATGTTCGTGCTAGGGCACAATTTTTTATCGTCTTTGAAAAAAATGGCGTCACAGAGTAGTGACTCCGCTTGCTTTATGTCACTTTAAAGTTGCTACTGATTCCTAATTTTATTATTTGATTTTAATAACAAAGTTTTTGTTAATTTTTTTTATTATCACAATCATTTAAAAGTTTTATTATGTTGGCTATATTCAATAATATAGTTTTAACAGTACAACACTAATTTATAAACCTTGTTTGAGTCTATTGGAATTAAAAAAAAACACCACCCCTATCGGTTTAGAAATCGCTTGTTGAATATTTTAAATTGAAATTACGTATTGACCTTTTGTATACATAAAAAAACATACACAAACTTAAGGTCAAAAAAAGTAAAAGAAGTTGTTTTTTTTTTTTAATCTTCATATTCGCAATAAAATTTCTGATATTTTATTTTAATCGTGCCGTTTTATTATTGTAGCATGTTTACCTTAATTTTAATATAATTTATGTAATAGTAATAACTTTGTGAAACAAGCAAAAGACTGCTATGAAAATGCAACTTCATGGTATCGATCTTTAAATCGTACGTTGTGATCATTTAACGTGATCGTTTGTCGATTCTATTATTAAATAAATATAGTTAAACTAGCTGCAACCCGCAACTTTGTCTGATGTTTGTCTGTCTGATCTCATTTGATTTTGTTAAATTTTGACGAATTTTTTTTTTGTAAGGAACGCCAATTTTTATTTCTAAATGGATTGTAGCCTATGTTATTCCTTCTAGCATCGGCTGTCTGTCGATGAAAGTCCTGTCGAAATCTGTCCACCCGTTTTGGAGATTAACTGGAACGAATAGACAGACTGATAAAAATGACTAAAGTTTGCGTTTTTGTTATAGGTATCGTGTACATAGTGATATGAAATTTCCTTACTAGTATAACATCTAATAATGATCCTTGTGAATTAATAACATGATTTTTCTCAGCAAGATTACAAAATGACATAAAATAGCAAAAATAATTTTTAATATTCAGAGTAGCACTGTTAAGATTTAGATCCCCCAGTATGAATAGAAAACCATTTAAGTCGTGGATAAAAGACTCAACTTTACAGAACCAATTTAAATAGTCAGAGTCATTTGCGCTAGGCTTTATATACACAACACATACATAAACGGGCCGATTACGAAGAGTAAAAACAACCCAGAGGTCCTCACCAGAATCCGTCTCTAACTCTCTCAGGCGACGCATTGTGATACCGGGACGTGCAAGTAACATCACTCCTCCACAAGGTGTGTTGCGATCTCTACGAGTGATACTCCAACCTCCACATGCTACCTCCAAGTTTTCAACAGATTGGTCAAGGAACGTCTCCGTGATTGCTATAATATCGACTGGTGACTGCAATAGATTATTTCTCCAGATATTGAGTTTGGTTTTGATGCCACGTACATTTTGGTAGAGGACATTAAGAGTAGTTTTTGCCTTAGAAGTCCGAACGCACGGGTTTACGAAAGGGTACGACTGGATCACGAAAAGGCCGCTGTGTCTGGGTTATTGGGTCCTGCAATCTGGAAGGATTCTTAAATTGAATCCAAGGCTTTATCCTAGCATTCTGTGGCCAGGCATCTTGATTGTAGCAGGATTCGTAGTAAGCCTCAGGTATCGTGATTTTATAAGATTTATAGTTTCCTTTAGGCTTAAGTTCTTCCACAAAGCAAGTTCCGTTTGGGCACAGTTGCTTGAGATAGTTGAGGACATCTTTTGTGTCAGACTCCATATTCCATAGATGTAGAAATTTTCGTGGTTCGATAGCTTTTAGAGATGTCACCGACGCACTAGCCGTACCCCGAAGAGAAACAGGTCGTGAACTCTTTTTCTTTTGGACAACAGTCCATTTATTATCAACGGTGTTTCTTGTAGCCTTGGCTATGGGATTCGAATTCTGAGAAATAGCTTGAGATTCTTGTTGGAGCTGGCTTACTTTTGGGATTTCGATTGGGATAGATTTGACTGAAGCTGCATAATTTATCGGTACTACCGGTATGTGCTCTTTAGGGTACTGATCAATTTGTTGCTTCTGGTATACCAGGCTTTCCTGCTGACATTGCACGCTGCTCTTTATATTTTGTTCCGGTAAATTAATCTGCGACATACAGAAGTCATCTAGTTTACTTTGATAGGTTGCAATAGTTAAGGTAGCATGGCTGAGTTGATTTTTAAGTACGGATATTTCTTCACGGAGACCCTTTACTTCTAGGTATAGATCTTGCATGCTAATGCTATTAATATGGTTATGATTCTTATTATTACTTGGGACCAAAGTCTTTTTCCGGAAGGTGACATTAGGGTCACGCTGCGTACTAGATGTCATGGCAATTAGGCTGTTATCACCTTCGCTTTTTGAGAAGCCGATGCAGGCAGGACAGATCCAAGTGAATGTATTAATGATATCTGTGCTTTTTACACCACTGCATTTAAGGTGGTAAGTTTTTTTCATACAGTCATCAATAGAGCAAGATAAAAATTCCTCTTCGACGCTCAAAGCGTCGCAACAGATTGCACAATTCATTTGGAGATATACAGCAGTTAGCAAGGTTAAACAATAAGCGGTAGCTGCTATCAATTATTATTGATTAGCGTTAAGAAGTAAGCGAGAAGTGCAGTATGGTTAGGCGGGGTCAGAGCATGCGATACAAGCAAAGATGCGGTGAACATGCAGCGTCCGAGTGATTGTCGTTCACAGGTTCACAGAAGTTAATAAGAAATTTTCAATGTTTCGATCTATTCATACACCATATAAAGCTTAATAATGTCACAAACACTTACACTTGACTCCACTGTCTCGAAAATATTTAGTTTTAAATATTTTAAGTTTGATGTATTCACTATGAAAGATTAAATAGCGCCGTTTTACTGGCGCAAACTCGTGCTGTAGGTATAGTACTTGACGGCAAGCGGTGTTCGTCCAACGGCAAGTGAACTCGCTCGCTTAAACGTGTCACCGCGCGATGTTAATGACTCACGATGGCGCGCTCGCTCGCGTCGATCAAGCGGTGGCGGCCGTTAATATTTAAAATTTTTGAATTTAAATCACTCCTAAATTTTTATCTACATCAATTACTTGAAAACAAATGTGATGAAAAGCTAGGTATATATGTTATGTATTACTATTTGTTTAATTTTACACTGTTCAACGACTATTGACAACTATTTAAAATTATTTTCTATGAGACGGACTGTAACAGGTGTTTATCGAACATTGTTCGCGGCGCGTCTTAATGGTACGCGTGATGGTACGGAATCCTTGGTGCCGGAGTCTAACTAGCACTTGCCCGGTTTATTATATGTAAGTTAGATAGTCAATAATCATACCACCGTAGCCCACAGACGCGTGCAAACAACCCAGGTCAATCAATCGCATCGTCGCTCCCTAACGAGCTTTGGCAAACCTATTAACAAGCAGGGACAAAATATAATAAAAAACATACATGTATGAAGTTAAGGAATATGTATTTCTACTTGGAGTTCTAGAATTACAGCAGTGCATTAAAAGCGAAGAAAAAAACGACGTGAAGAAGCTCTTGATACATGTTGGAAAGTCAGTCATTGATAAATGAATGGAAACCCTCGTGGTTGATTAGACAATATAAATAAGCATGTCTTAAATTAATAGCAACTAAATCAAAATTACAGTACGATAGCGAGACTTTATTAGAGGCAGCTCACACATTGTATAAAATACAACAGTTCACACAACGATTGACAAATATACTTATCAATGAGAGATTTATGCGAGCAAATCAATCATGAAAGCGTAACTGAGACAATGCACGACCGTGAGCGAATACGTTAACATCAAACTGTCTGATAACCGTGAAATTTGCTGGTGGGAAGTGATAAAGTTATTTTTAGTTAGGTACCGCATAAGTATTAATATAGACTTCACTACGAGGGAAACAGCTGGTAATACTTATTTTTAGAAGTCGTTCTATTAATTGAGTTTATTATTTAAATGAATATATAATGTTTAGCTGGAACATTGTTTTAGCTCTAAGCTTCTGGAGGTGGGCGTGACAACTGATACGCAGTTTTAACTTTTTCAGTTGTCAACGTTGTCCTAATTTTAAGTTACATTTGTTCCTGTAAACAGTTTTTCTCAATTTTCAATATGTTTTTTTGTTACTCGAAATTTGTTTTAGTCTGATTGAAACGTAGCATAGTCGGCCTATGTTTGCAGGACATGGAGTATGCATAAGTTCATTGTAATAAATGGTTAAAGCGTAGAAGCGTAACAAACAAACATTCGCATTAGCATTTATAATATTAGCTATACGATGTTCACGACCTTGTTGTTTGCAAGATTTATGGCCTGTTTCACCGCTTTCTAAGAAACTGTTATTACAAGGAGAATTTCTTATGTGACGGATATAATATAAAATTATAATATTGAGTTTATTCTTGAATTTATTATTTCATTTATGTCAGAAATATCATTATCAGAGAGAACCTCACTCTGTCGGGCATTGAATTGTGTATAATGTTCTCTAAAAGAATTTGATTTAGGTAGGCTATATATCTCTGAATAGCCGTGTCCTGACTTAACAAGCAGCCTCGAGAGGCAAATTCCTCGGTCAGTCAGGTCGTGTCTCACCCAAAGAAAATGCACGTTCTCCATATGATTGAACATGAGTCATTTTTGACCATATGTGTAGGTACATTGTAATAATAACTCGTTTACAGCGCCATCTATTAATGCCCAGCTAAGTTATAATATATTTTGTCGATAATAATTCATAAGTTCATTATATAATACGAGAATTTTTAGACATTATTGAAGTTTAATTATAAGGTCTACATAGTTAAATTCTTATAATAGATTCGACACAAGTGAAAAATCGATTATTCGCTAAAACATATGTTTAGTAAAACATTAGAGTTTTTCTCCTAAGATTATTTATAATTGTTACTGTTTTTCTTTCAATATTGTCTTAAGATATTAAGTAATTTTAATCTGTTCACTCTAAAAAAATTATTTCTTCATCCTCACTATAATTTATTTATTCTATCATTAAAAGAAAAGTTAAAATTCGAAAAAAAAATAATGGAATTAAAATGGATTGGCCATCGACTCCTCACCGATCGATTCTTTACACCATATTTGTAGCGCTTTATGTTTTACGCGTAATTCGATTTACACGTATTTCGGTGATAACGCTCGTTGGTGTGCGTTTTTAACTGATTCAGAAGTGGTATTAAATAGTTGTTTGTTATATTTTTTTTTACCTTGTATTTAATTTACGACTGCCGGATTTTCTTACATAACGCATGTTTAATCGTAAACTGACCTAACTCAAAAAAGCTGTTTTTTGGGAAATTGCAAAAAACGTCTTGTCTTTATTAGTATTTTAATATAAAGTATTTTAATTATAATTAATGAAGTTATGAATGATATTGAAATGTTATTTAAATGATATTTTATTATTTGTTTGTCTTTTTAGTCAAAAGGACAAAAATAGCTGTATATCAATGTTGGATGGAGATTTCGAAATAATTTTTAGATTGGCTAAATACTAAAAGGTCATTCAATTACGTTAGAGTCTCTCAGCAGTACACGGTAAATAGTTTAGTTAGCTCAGCCAAATTAGTTAAACGAAGCTAAAAACTTCATAAAACAGGCCACACACAATATGTTCCAATTATAAGCTAATAAACACCACAGGCATATTGTAAATATCTTTGAGGACGTAGAGGCAGAATTTCCAGCGTAAACAGAGTAATGCTGAAAGGTCATTCAATTACGTTCAGTCTCTCAGCAGTGGACGGTAAATAGTTTAGTTAGCGTAGCCAAATTAGATAAACAAAGCTAAAAGCTGTTACAGAGTGCACGTTGCTAATGTGGTTAAGAGACATAAATAGAGACACCTAACACCGCTGAAATATGCGCTTGTTAAGTGTTAGAAGCGTATTTAATTAATATGTTAAGGATATATGTATAATGTGCGGTTCTGTTAAGATAAAAATTTAACTATATAAATTTCTACTAAAAATTGGTAGAATTTTATACAGTTAAATTTTTTTCTACTAAAAATTGGTAGAATATTATATAGTTAAATTTTTTAATATAATTATTATAGTTATTTTGTATAGTTACATTTTGTATATTTGTATAGTCAACCAAGAAATTGGTTTGCCACGCTAAGGATGAATGAGAACGTCAATTAGTTAAAAGTTTTATATTTGCTTGTTATGCATAACGTTAATTTCTAACGGTAACCCTTAGCAAAATTTTTTTTTTAACTAAAGCTTTCATCCAAAATGGTAAAGCACCTCCTTGGTCGACTGTACATTAAAGTATGTAGAATTAATTCTAAATTTCAGTACCATCGCCCTGAAATCGTTATACGGGCACGTGACTCTAATCTGGCTTTACCGGCAAGGTCCTTTCGACTGTTTTTTTATGAAACTCATGTGAGCTGTAATTTATACAGCAAATACAGTACAGGTTTATATCGCACGCTTAATCTTAAACTGACCTAAGCCAAAAAGCTGATGTTTGGGAAAACGTAAAAACCATTTTGTCATTAATGACTTATCCCACAAATAACTGCATAAAAACGGTGTTATAGCATGAAATAATGTCCTTTAATAGTAAATAATGATGTTAAAATATTATTTTAATGAGACGTAATTACTCGTTTGCTTTTTTAACTAAAAAAAAAATATTTTAGTGACAAACATAGTTGTATCTTAGTGTTGGATAGAGATATCGAAAAATATGTTGGATTGGCTGATAGAGGACTTAACACAAAACTGCCTATATCATTAAATCAATTTAGACCTAAAACATAATCGGTCAGCGTATGATTAAGTATGCAATATCCAGAAAATCTAATCAGTTTATGTAGATACCCAACGGGATTTCACTTATTAGACTGCAGACAACTTCCAAAAAAAAGAATATATATTTATGGGAAAAGTCCTCAAACAGCACAATAACTTAACTTAAAAACTTTTTTTTAAATAATTTTTAAAATATTTTTTATTTAATAAATGCCATTCGTACCAGACCTTTTGACTAACAAGCCATGTAAAATTATTATTTCATAAAAAATTCGGCCAGTGCCACAATTTGAGGAAAGACATAAAGGAGATTTGTTAACAAGCTAATAGCAAACGAGCCAATTCGGACAAGAATTATTACTACTAAATTTGTATTAGTAGTTAATTTATATTAGTACTAAATTTGTATTAGTACTAAATATATATTAGTACTAAATTTGTATAGTACTAAGTTTGCACTAGTACTAAATTTGTATTATTTATAATGATTCAATAAAGATTTTAAAATGTAAAGTGAAATCAATAATTTTACATAGTAAACATGCATTTTCCATATACTACATTTTCTAGAAACAACTTATTTTTAAACAAAGCAGCCTTTAAAAAAGTTTTCTTTTGAAAGCGGTTTTTGTTTTGTTTAAAATTAATTTAATTTTCAATTTTTAGTGGAAAGTAAACGACGATATCATCGATGTATAACGGTGTGTATTTATGATTTTTTTTTAAATTTTGTTGATATCTCAGAAACTGCTCGAACAATTACATGAAAATTTATATAGGACAACCTCTGATTTGAAATAAGGTCTACCAGACAAAAAAGAATTATCAAAATTGGCTGAGGAATAGCGTAGAAGTAGCACATAGCATACAAATTAAAAAAAAAACAGTCTTATTGAGAACCTCCCCTTTTTCTTGAAGTCGGTTAATAAAAAGTATTCCATATGCATAGTTAGTTTTCTTCACAGGAGACCGGAGCCTTAAATTTCAAAAATTAATAAAATTAAAAATCTTGTTACAAATCGCGTCGAAAAGTACAATTATTAATCTTAGCCGCTGAGAGCGCCACTTATTGATTAGAACTTTTCTTTCATCTTTTTACTATAATATTTTAGAACGTTTCATCTTTTGATAATATTTAATGTCAAGCTCCCCAAGATTAAAGTAATTATTTTTATTTTATATATTAAATTAATTTTAAACACAGTAGACAATGTTCAAAAAGTATACAAAGTCCGGATAATTATTAAAGTTCGTTTCTTAAGGTTTTGAATGACTTAGATTATTCTAAAGATTGGCTAGATCGGGCGCGAAACGCGATTTTAACCTAGTACACAAATAGTACACAGTTCAATGTCGTAACTATGAATCAACTGTTAGAAAAATGTCGGCTACTTTCATTTCGTTTGCTTTTTAATTTACCTGGACATAGTCGCGGAAATCAGCTAGTAAATCATAAATAGATAAGCTTCCTTGAGAACAGAACTTTTTAGATTAAAGTGTCACTTCGATACACCGGAGCTGGTATCTGGTTGTACAGATGTATACTTATATATAAAACTGAAGAATTTGTTTGCTTGTTTGTTGCGTACAAGACGCGCTACTCTCAGAAACTACTAGTCCGATTTGAAAAATTCTTTCTGTGTTAGATAGCTCATTTATCTAAGGTTATATGCTATATATCAACACGCTAAAATTGAATCTATTTTTTTAAGCTGATGAATTCGCGGGCACAGATAGTCTATTATATAAGAAAGAAAATTTTGAAACAGATTTACTCAAAAAGCCTATTAAAGTGTTAAAAGAAATTGTTCAAACATTAACTCAAGTATCAGATAAACAGTAGCATAATAATAATTGAAATAATATAAATACTTTCAATAATAAAAAGTTGGTATTGGCATAAGTTTTTGAGTTTGGCCCAAAGCAAGAGCTGTAGCGATTTCTAAAACAGGTTGGCTTTATGTAAGGAACATGTATGTTGTGTAGACCGTTAAAAAAAAACAATTCTATGTTATAGTTTTAAAGCAAAAAAAAACATGGAATTCAATAAAATGTATAGTTTGACAACTCAAAATCAAAAAGTCAAAATATGTATATTCCTTGCAGCTGTCTTAAAAACACTTGAAAGTCACAGAAAATAGTTTTTAAATTTTTATATTATTATAAAATGATTTTTTTTTCATTTAGTGATATAATATTTGATTTGGTATCATATCATATTAACATTCCAAAAACAATTAAGCAGTCTATTCTCATGTCTTTTCACACAATATTAGTTAAAATTAATGTATGTAAATTGACGACCACCACCACCACTCCGCCCCGCCCGGGGAGCGGGGGTGGGGTGGCGCGGAAGGACGGGGGGGGGGGGGGGGGGGGTCGGATTTTAAATATAAACCAGTTTTAGAATGGGTCACCCATCTACCACCCGGTCGCAGCAAGAGCTACTTAAACTAGCGATCGTCTCAAATGCCGGCCACTGAATAGGCCACGAACTCTTTTATTTATATAGATGATTATGACTTATAATATAGTGTGAAATATTATCATCACCACTAGCAGTCATTAAGCATTCACTGCAGCTGGGTATAGACCTCTATCACGGCACGACATTACCCTCCATCTTCGGCAATTCGTAGCCACTTTTCCATGATACAGTAGCTATTCTTTAAACAGTGGTACTATTTACACTCACATATCTACAGCTTATGTTGTTTTTTTATGTTGGTAGTCAGATGAACTGTTAGCCTGTTAGCCCATTGTTATATAAAAATCAAATATCAAGCACATAAAGTTAAATTGATTCACAAAAATTTGCAAATTATTTGACGAATTTTTTTTGCCAACGTAAGCCCCAATAAAGCAACAACCGTCACCATAATACAGCACTACCCTGATATTCTGAATAATTCCGTACCGAAAAGTTTTGTTCCGAAGCAGGAGTATCACTAGGAAATCTACAAAGGCTGTCGGTAGAGGTCGTTGTTCTTTCAAGTATTTTAGGCGATATCAAGTTCCGGAACCTTGGCAATGACAGCTAAACCAACTACCGTATCGAGTAAGACTTGTTGAATGAATCAATACATAACATTTAATAGTCGTTAGAGAGGTCAAGTAATATTTCAGTGCTAAAGTTACAATTTTAATAATTTAATTATTCCTCCACCTAGCGTTATCCAGGTCTAGTATCAGGGTCCTGCTGCTGCTGCTCACTGCTATCTGACGTCATCCCTAGAACCCCCACGCTCTCACGACTACTAAATCTCAGTTTTATTAATCGGGACCCACTGTTCTATGTGCCGACCGAAACGCTGAGGAGGTCTGATACTTGAAAACCAGTGTTAGAATTGGTCACCTATCATCAGGCCGCGGTAGAAACTGCTTGACTGAGCTATCGACGAAATGCCGACCACTGATTAAGCTACGACCTCCTCGGCTCAGTTCAAATTTTAATAATACAATTAAAAAATAAAATTCATATTGATTTTAACGCTAACCTGAATCAAGGTGAACGGAAGTGACAAAAATTTCGCGCACTGCGGTGCGGCGAGAAGCTTACGATAAAGGTAACGAGAAAAGTTTATTTCCAAAGAAGAACAAAGTACCTATTAAATTTATTAAGTTGGAAATTAATGTTTTAGCTACACTTAACAAGAAGAAGGTCGATACACAAGAAGATAAAAATGTAAAAAATTGCATAAAACGAAGCTATGAAAATATCTTAATATAATGAGATTAATTCTTAAAGTGTGGAGATTTAATGACTAGTTTATGATAATTTTACTCTGAAAATACTTCTTACATCTTCTTAGTTATCCCCGTTTAGTACCAGGGTCCGCTTAAATTGCATAGGATGTGGCTTTGTAGCGAATGAAGATGACCGACTGCCGTCTGACGTCATCTCCGAAGCCCCCACAATCTCTAAAACCACACTACTAATATCACTCGTCTAAACGGGACCCACTGTTTCACGTACCTTCCGAAACCATTCAAAGAAATGGACATTAGATATTTGTCGAATAACATCAAAATAATTTCCTTAAGTAATACGTTTTTAGAATGTAGACGAGATTCTATCAACATGGAAAATTTTACGACTCTACATGTAAGAAATCTAGAAAATAGCGTTGCGCCGATACACGTATCGACATAAATCCATGCAGGCGAGGCCATAGCTGATTAGCTAGTAGAATAAAAGCATCCATCGGATCAGACTGAATCGCGTTATCAAATTTTTTTAATATTTGTCGTCTATAAAGAGATGACAGCAGTAACTGTACATTAATTGTCTTGTTCCTACAAATACAAATAGGTTTTATGAAACAACCTTATAGTCGCAAGTATTCTATCAAGGTGGATTAGTACTTTGTTGAACTGAGGTAAAACTAGTACCTTGGTACCAATTTAATTCTTAACAACATTTTACACTGCATTATTATTTGAGTGGGCAACTCTTATTAAGGAAACCTACAAATCATAATCAGCATGGTAACATATGAACAAGGTTGAACATTATTACATACCTACAAGTGATACATTTTACTTTGAGGTAAGAAATGCTATATCATGGTCGAAGTTTCTATCAGGTTAAGTTAAATGGTTGTTGACAAATTGTTGCCAAAACTAGGCTTTCAAAAATAAATGACAAGAACAAATATTTTATAATAATTACTGATTCGCGATACCGATTGTATAGATTGTATACTTAATTTTCGTAATCAATATCGTACCAATTGATACGGTTTATTTCAAGCAAGTTAAGTTGTTTGGTGGTTGACAAGTTTTGTTCAAGACAAGGTATTCAGAACATGATGACAAGAATACTAGCTTTACGACAATGGTAGGCTATATACTACGTTTAGTGCCCAATCTATCAGTTTTATTACACGCAATATAGCATAGTTGAGTTGATTGGTTGACAAGTTGACAAGTTGTCAGGAATATAATTTTTAACCCCCGACGCAAAAAGAGGGGTATTACAAGATTGACGTGTCTCTCTGTCTGTCTGTGCCTGTGTGTATCTGAGTGTGTGTCTGTCTGTGGCATCATAGATCCCGAAGGGATGAAGCGATTTCAATTTAGCTTTTTTTTGGATTAAAGGTGACTTATGTGCGAGTGTTCATGCATGTTTGATGAAAATCGGTTGAGCCGTTTAAAAGTTGTGGGGGGTGAAAGTGGAGAACTAAAATAAACGATAGAAAGCGAATATATACGAATGGTTTGATTTGTTTATTACAATATTGGGTATTTGAAGAGGGGAGGGACGGTTAATAGCGTAGGGGATTAATTTCCTGAATTCGACTAACATACCCGAATGGAGTATCGGGGGCTATTTAAATTTCGAACTTAATGTTATTAACAGAACTAACATTGCGTTATTTTGAGTGGGCAAGTATTATTAAAGAAACTTACAAATTATAATCAGCATGATAACATATGAACAAGGTTGAACACATGACCTACATTTTACTTTGAGGAAAAAAAATGCCATATCACGGTTGAAGTGTATACATATCAGGTTAAGTTAATTGGTGGCTGACAAATTGTTAGCAAGACTAGGCATTCAGACTACAATGACAGGAACAAAGACTGTGTAATAATCACTGATTCTTGACAACAATACTAGGTAATATATGTTTTAGTGTCCAATCTGGTATAGTTTATTTCGCGTACCTATTAACTCAACCAATTAACTGAACCACGCTATAGCTCAGTGGAGTTAATTGGTAGTTGACAAACTGTGACCCAGACTAGATTAGGAAAATGACGGCAGGAGCACTGACTTTGTAACGAATGCATAGTGAATGATAATTTTATCTATACTTTAGAAATCCAAACTGCCAAGGGTTTGGATTTCTAAAAGTATAGAAATAGATATTTCCGGCTGGCCCGTTGGCGCAGTGGGTAGTTACCCTGCCTTCTGCTCCGGGGGTCGTGCGTTCGATTCCCACCTCGAGTCTGGGTGTATTATTCATATGTATTTATATATTTCTAAAAAAAAATATTTGTGTATAACTGGCGGCTGTTACCTATAACACAGGCATTAAGTTGTCTTTTTTCATCCCAGACATACATCTTAGTCATAAACTGACCTAACTCAAAAAAGCAGATTTTTGGGAAATCGCAAAAAACGTTTTGTCATTTTTGACTTATTCCGCTTATAATTCGATAAAAATGGCGTGATAATAACAAATTATGTATTTCAATAATAGTCACTGAAGTGATTACCGATAATAAAATGTTATTTGAATGATATTTTATTATTTGTTTGTCTTTTTAACTAAAAACTTATTTTAGTTAAAAAGATAAAAATAACTGTATCTCAGCGTGGATTGGAGATTTCGAAATAATTCTTAGATGTGCAGATATGGAACGTTGAAACGAAGCTGCTTGTTAACTCACTTTAGAACTAAAATGAAATCAGTCAGTATATGACTTAGCGTGCGACATGTGAAAAGTTTCGTGACTTTTTCTTAACAAACTCCCTCCACTCTTTCGAGCGTAGCTTCTCGTTTTCGCTAAAGATACTCTGATGTCTTTCCATTCAGCAAACAAATTATTAAGACAGTTTAGTGCTATGGTTAACCATTTATCAATTTGGTGATAAAATTTGCGACTTAAACCGGTGGTTAGGGACTTGTGAGTATCTTGTTGGTTGGTCAGGGGCTATCATTGACATGCAAAAGGTGGGTTTGTTCATAAGTCTGTAAAGTTCGTCCCCGTTATGGTTCGCTGGGGAGAATGGGTCCCAGCTGCGGTATTTGGCATTTAGATCGCCAACCGAAATGGTGGCGCCTCCAGTAAAATTGAGCGCTTCGAAGTCGCTCTCTAGTATGGCTTTGTTACCGCTGAGGTAGACTGATGCTAGTACGATCGGCTGATGGCCGGTCATACTCACCTGACATAATGATACTTCTAGGTTAGTTAACGTAGGAGGATCGAGAGGGAGAAAAAAAAATATACAATAAGCGGGAAAATATACCGCTGACAAAAAAGAACGAAATATACCTAACAGTAAAATGTATGCAATAAAAATCTTATGTATTTAAAGAATGTGTACCAAGCGCAACAGGTAAAACATACTTAAAAATTATTGAATGTATAGAATTATAATAAAAAGAACAAAGTGTAATGTAGTATTTTAAAAATTAAAACTACGTTCATATCGTTCATATCAATTCGTAGGATATTGTCATTACGAAAGCGACTACTCCTCAATAAGGTTAAGAAAATTTAATATATGCCATGAGCTATAATGGTAGTGCTGTCATAGCTCTTACACTTTGAAAATGATTATTTTATAATATAAATTACTTGACGTCAAGATATGATATAAATAATTAATACAAGAACGCACTTGTTTGTGTTAGTAACAGCATAATGGTGCCACTTGGGGCGGCCACTTATGGGAACCCATGCTGTCGCGACATGTATTTACCAATATTTAAAAAATCTCAAATGATTAAGTATTGCTATAGATAAGAACGGTTATCAACCAACTTCGTAAATGGAGGAGGTTTTCATTTCGACCGCATTTTTTTTCCTTTTTTTTTTATGTTTGTTGCCTCAGAACTTTGGAATGGGTAAACCGATTTTGATGATTCTTGTTTAATTTGAAAGCTGGTGCTTCCCGTGTCACCTAATTTCAATTTGGTCCAATTCTGACAATTCGAAATCGGTATTCTGTTGGTTAAACTTTTAAAATTATTCAACCACAAGTGTTTGAAATGACAGAAAAATAAAATATTCTTAAATATTGTTTGTTTTTTTTTTTGTTAAATGTTATAAACGAGTGAAACGACGTTATATTCGTATGGTGGAATAGGAAAAATAAACCTGCTTGCCCACTTCGTCTTCTCCCTGGCGGCATATCTGAGTTGCACTCTCTTACAGCAGCAGCAGAGGCGTGGTTAAGGAATCTGGACTTAAAATTTTGATCCATGCAGGATGCCATACGCAATGATGATGATGATGACAAGGTATACAATAACAATAATATTGAAGTTTTTATTTAATTGATAATAGAAATTATTGGAAACAGAAGAAATGTTTAAAATAAAGAGAAATGTCACAATTCTGGAAATAAGATAGAGAATTATTCCAAGATATAATGGTATGTCAATTATATAGAAATCTTTTACTAAATATATAAATATATATAATGCATGAGAAACTAAACTACTTTGCTTTAATCCGCGAATGAATACGAGTCACTTTACGAATAACCTTTGTAGAGTCTATCTCCTGATGATGCTTCGGTGTGGAAGCGAAACGTGCGTTGAGGCACATTCGTATTTTAAAAATCCTTCCATTATTAAAACGAGGATGAATAATAATTAGTAAAACTGAATGTGCCTGTCAAACGCAGGGTACTAAAATCCGATAAAATAACGTATTAAAACAATAAAAACTTTTTGCTTTTAAAAAAAATCTGTAAAATAAATCTCTATACTATAATTGTTGTTATCTGTTTTTAAAATAGTGTTTTCTTTTGTTTAAATTATTTGTTATTACTAAAATACTTTGTTAATATTGATAATTCGAACACTACATACTTATATTTTGTATAATAATCTAGTGGAATGCACTTTTTCCTGTATCACAGTTTCTATTAACTAACACAGGAATTATGGCTTAACTTAATTGTATCAAATGTAAGAGTTTCTTAGAAATAAATAAATTATTCTTTAAAACCGCTTGCTCCCAATTAATATAGTCTCAATATAAACCACGCCGAGCTCTATATTTGTTTGTCCTAAATATTTGCACAAACTGAAGTATGATAGATTGTTGGTTTTGCAAATGTAACTTTTTTAGATTTTTTTTTATCATTTGATGAAGAAAGTTATTCTACTAAAGAAAAAACATAATAATTTAAATATCAGATGAACCACATACACAATATGAATAATACACAAAAATTTAAAATAAAAAAACCTATATTTTTTTTCAATTTTCGTCTAGTATAATTTGAAATTAGTCTAATCAATTTATTTTATTAAGCAAAGATAATCTCTGACTTCTTCAAAACAAATACTAGTATGTACTGAATCAAAATGGGTCCATTTAAGTTCTTTTAAACAATTTTAATTAATTAAAAGTTTATAAATATTGATTTGCCTCAAAAAAAAAATGCCAGTAGGCCCTCTGGTGATCGCTGTGGTGTTAATCATATGCCATTCATCAACTAACCCTTCATAAAAGATGGTTCTCCTTATTAAAATCTCCATAGACTTAACGAACGAATCGATACCGCCCACGTAAGTTGTTGTAACCCCAAATTCCCAGCTTTACAGTAGAGCGTTACAAACAACTAAATTGTAATACAACAGTCACTTTTAATATATTATTGTAAACAATAATGTAAACGTCATTATTGTACTTCTGAATTTATTTAAAAAAAACCTTTATCGCTTTTCAAATACGGATTTCTATTACATAAGCATCTTGAAACGCTCTTGGCTACTTAATATATATGACATCTTTACGATATCTCAACAGTAGAAGTTTACACTAAATTAACTACGTAAATAAGCTTAGAACCAGATGATAGCAACAAATCTAAGCCAAACGAATTGTATTACGTACAAAGCAGTCGGGTCTCAAATAAATACTAATGGCAAATCCCCGAAGCCTTAACGGGCAAATAAAAATGTTTTCCGCATTAGCCGTATTACTTCTAAACTAAATTAATAATGCAGACTATAAAATTCGTATTTTACGAATTTTGAAAGATTTATTTGGACAAAAAATTTTTAAATTCAAAAAATTTAAAATTTTCTTCAATAAATTGCTTAAAGTTTATTTTTTTGTTGTTTTGAATTCGGAAAAACAGGACAGATGCTACTATAAAATTTTCTATATAGAAACGGTTTTAAATTAATTAACGGCAAAGGTTAGAAGCTTCGCCCTGCCCACGATTTCGTCCGCTTAAAATTAGGTAAAAAAAAGGGGGGGATTCAATTTTAGCGTGATGATATATAGCCTATATTCTTTCTCTATCAATGGGCTGTCTAACACGCAAAGAATTTTTCAAATCGGTCCAGTAGTTCCTGAGATTAGCGCGTTCAAGCAAACTCCGACCTCCTCCGTGTTTCGGAAGGCACGTAAAACAGTGGGACCCGATTAATGTCACTTTGTGACATTAATCGTAAGGTTGTAGGAATCGTGGGGAGCCGAGGATGACGTCAGGTGGCAATCGGTCATCTTAACTCGCCCCACAGCCAAAATCCACTGCTATCTAAGCGGACCCTGGTACTTAACTGGGATAACGCTAGAAAGAAGAAGAAGAAACTTAAATGTAAAACTAAAATTCTGTACTCTGTGGCAGTTCATCCTTCAATCATTGGCATTTATATGACCAGGGGGTGGATCTTCCTTTTTATCTGTCCGATAATTGGTTAGACCCACTACAGATACGCGACCACGAACAACTCTAGCTGCTATTGTCACTCCCCCTATACTGTCCGTGACAGTAGTATTCGCGTCCTTTTTCTCCTTTCCACCTACCTTTATATCCATTTACTTCACCTCTTCATTTACTCCTATCTATTAGAAGTAGCGCCACGCTTGTAGCTAGTCTTCAACCGAGGACCGCATGGGTCGGTGCGTACCTCTTTCCCATTTAACATCAGTATTGTTGTGGCGTATCGTTCGGTTTGTGAGAGTTCGTGGTAGTCTAAACCCCTATTAAAAGACCGGCAACGTAGATGAGCCCGCCGGTGCAGATGTCCATGATTGTCGGTAGTCCCATATAAAGTGATGAACGACTTGCTCCCTTGCCCCTTGCAACATAAAAAGAAACCAGTTGCTAGTACAAAAGTTATTGTGACCCACCATTGAGCGTAAGCAAATACCAAGGTTGACGAGCAGGAACATGATATTACGCGAATAATGGCTATGGTTTTCGGTGGGAAGAAATTATTTCAGCAGTCGAACGGCGACACCTTATACTTATTACTTATTATTCACGAGAAATCTCGTAATGAATTACGTCTCGTAAACCGTTTTATATCGAGCATTGAATTTCCTCCCGCATTGCAATGAATGCAACGTTTCAAGCGTTTATTTGTTCCACGGATCCGAAGTTGAACATTAACATAAATCCAGCACTAATGCAATATCGACTTGTTCAAATTAAATTCCAGCTCCTTTCCCTGCGGGTAGTTTTGTGGAATAGTTTAGGGTTCCATTCAGAATATTTTTCTTATTTAAATCTCTTTAGAACTTCATCATTGTAATACTATATCAACCCACTGCTGGGTTTAGGTCTCCTGTCTGTCTAATGCCATAACAGCTTTAATGAATTTATTTGGCTGAGGTTCCTTATGATAAAGCTGCCTATCCTGAGTCAATTTCATCTTCTGCATCCCTACCATGGAGCTAATATCATTCCCCTATATGGTACGTGTCTCTTTCCAGTTAGTCTCTTTTTCTTTTAGGTCTCAATCTTCCTGCACTCTCATTCTATTTGCTCCAGTCACGATAGGAGAATGAATTGCGGTTACAGGCGTACTTATCAAGTGTTGTCTGTATGGTAATGAATTATTGGATTCAATAAACATTTATGTATAAACAACGCCATCTACTGAGTCCAACACTGAGTAATGTCAATGTCAAAAATCGTTTAGTTATATAGACTTTTTTATAAGCACTTCTTCTTCTTCTTTTGATTGATGGCTTGATGAACGTCATATATATAATATATTTTTTAATCATTTAATAATTTGGTGATAAAATGTACGACTTAAAAG
Organism: Charaxes varanes; assembly: GCA_024363005.1. NCBI lineage: Eukaryota > Metazoa > Arthropoda > Insecta > Lepidoptera > Nymphalidae > Charaxes > Charaxes varanes. The sequence goes on along the minus strand of JANCMC010024009.1, from coordinate 6,605,197 downwards.
CTACGTTTACAAGGGTTCCTCGCGCCTTACACTGAGAAAAGCCCGCGACAAACACAGTCGGGTAATTTTTTGTTATCACATTTTCATTTTCAAAAGAAGGATAAAATTGTTTTAGTCTAAATTTAAAGGTTTGAAGAGAAGGATTATCTATTGTAATAGTGTCTGGAATAGAAGTTCCGCAGTCGAGATACAGTGACAGCAAAAGAGTTGGCGAAAAAGA